>JAUZST010006878.1:0-14554 GCA_034779995.1 Parotocinclus haroldoi
ATAAAGATTTTTTTAGCACGGAATATACCCTAATAAAATATCATTTATAAAAGCCAGTATACCAGATGTACTAGTAATTTCTACATGAAGTAACTACATTGCTATGAAATTACTGTTCCCCTGGTACAAAAGTGACAGATTCAGAGAAAGTGTAGAACTTCTATCAGCAATATAATGGGTGAAATGTACCTGCTTTGTCAACGACATTAGAGATACATTCTATTAGCTGCACCATACAAGTTGATTCAGTAGTCTAATACTACTCAAGGATGATACACAGCGCTGATTCAGATTCTGTTCTACCCTCCTTCACTCTCCCTTCACTCATCAGCGAGCACAGCGCAGAATCGGCGTTCGTGCTCTGCCTTTCTTCTGGCCTGTCCAGCTGAGGAAGAGTCTGGTGCGCAGCTCTGTCACCTGAACCAATTACAGATGGGCCGATAGCTCAGCAGCCAAGCTTTGTTGATAGGGAGCTTGAGAGTTGTCAAGAAAATCAGAAGAGCAGGAAGAAAAACTGGAGGAACGTGGATAAAATATAAATGGGTGGATTGCGGTATGGAAGAGAGAGAGGGATGTCTGACTTAGTCATTCTTTAACAGCTCAGAACTGCATCGACTCAACCTGAGCTTCCTGTCAGAGTTCATTTGTTTGCTGTCTAAGCCTGGCTTGCAGCATGGCAAACTAAATATTTTCAACGACCGCAAAGGCACGCACACACAAAACACACACACTTCTGAGGTAGTAACACAGTCAGCAGTGGATTATGAAAGGTTAAGATAAGTATTGCCAGTGGGAATCAGACTACCAGGCGAACCAGAACAAATGCTTATCACAGCAGGAGGTGCTGGACAATATATGAGCATGTGTGTGTCTGAGTGATGGATTAACTTTGAGAGTGGGTGGCTAGCCAATCATCTAAATGACATGACACGCAAGGTCTCTGCACTCAGATGTGATTCAAAGGACCAGCCACTAGGTACTACCTCAGAGACTAAGCTTGTGTGTGTTATCCTGCAGTCTGGGCAACAGACAGCAGTGTGATGAGAAAAGCCTATGTGTAATTGGGCAGAGGTTTGATCCCCTCTGACCAATTAAACCGCAGCTATGCACACACAAACAACCAATCAGGGACCTCATCCTAAACTGAGGCGATGGGGGAATTAGATCTGGCAACACTCTAAAAACAGACACACAAACACATGAATGCACACTGGGATGTACAGGAAGTGAACGTTTAGAGTATATCAGAATGGTGCAGTGCAGTGTTTGTTACTGCCCATTTATACACTCTGCATCCGCATGATGGTTTGTTTCTGCTGGCCACTCATACAATCAGGACCAGCAACGCAGGAGCACGGCTATACAAGAAACAGCCTTTCAAATATATATATATATATATATATATATATATATATATGTATGTGTGTGTGTGTGTGTGTGTGTACACGTGTGTGCGTTGCTCAAAGAATTATTAGAGTTATTAGTTATTATTATATAATTATTTTGTAAGCAGTGTGAGTGTGTATAGTGTGTATCTTTATTTTTTTTACCATTTTACTCTACATTTTTGGAAATGGGTACCTTAATGTTTTAAGTTACTGGTATACTGATGTCCTTCCTGCAACAACATTCTGCAGCTAAATGCAACACAGCCTTTTACACATAGTTCTAATTCTAAGCACAAAGATAAACTTTAGCTAGTCTGTTAGTTTTTTTTGCCATTCTTAATACAATGTTAAATTATCCTTTTAAGTCTGTTAACTGCTAGAGATAAATAATCATTTATCTAGGCATTTTCTTTCCTTAAACAATAAATATGCTGAGTTATTGCAGGTAACCTTACACTCGTGTTTAGTGTGTGTTTATTAAATGGCACATCCAGAGCTATTCACGTCAGGAGCAAGGGAAGAAAAATACACATCACATACACACACTTCTGAGATGTCAGTTAATCTTAACTTTGGAATGTCTTTGGAATGTGGGAGTAAACTGCAATGATAAGAAAAATCCTACACAGACAAAGGAAGGGCATGCAAACTTCCCAAAGTTTGGGGTCAGAATCTAGTTCGAGTGCATTCTACTAGCATAACCTACGCATGATATACAAGATATTTCAAAAGACTTAAGCAAGGAAATGAAATGAGACTCACCTCAGACATGTTGACCCTGCCTTCTTGAAACGAGCACTCGTAGGCATTCTGTGTGCACAAATGACGATATTTGCACCAGTGGCATGGGAAGGAGCCGTTCACGCAAGACAAACACCTGCAGAGAGAGTTTAGAGACGAGCAGAGCTTAAATAAGGCAAGAGCAAAAGTAAGATTGCAAAATCAAGTAATCAACTGCCCTTTCACTGTCTTTCCATTAAGAGCAAATCACTGTCCTTTTCTTTCATCCTCTGTCTTTCGTTCTTCCTGTCTTGTTTTTCAAGTCAACCTTTTTGTGGAGCCGTTCTTTTATCCTCACATAAAGATGAGCTTTCAGTAAGACACCCATGGTTTAGAGCGAGACAGAGATAGAGAGAGTGATGACATGAGAGAGAAAGATCAAAAAGAGTAGGATTTCCCATGGCGGGAGGGAGCCGAAGAGAGCCATCTGATGAATAGTATATACTATGGTTTGAGCTGTGCTGGTTTTCATTCTCCCTACTTAGACATACACATAAAAAACAAATCCACACAACCCCCACCATCCACAGAACCGTAGGAGTGCTTTGGCTGGAAAAGGGAAACCATTTGTTTAAATTAATCACCTCGGCCAAGCGATTTGTTCACCCACAGCCATTAAACGATCATTCCGAACAAAGACGGCCAGCCACCTAATTGAATCACATGATCCTCTTAATTGACCAATCTGCTTCTGCGTTGAGAGAGGCTGCCCAATTAGTTGAGAAATGGTCAGTCAACAAAATTATTCCTGCTTTCTAATTCAAAGTGAGCAATTTATCAAAGAATGCTTTGCAATGTCCAACATCCTCTATTGTCTAAGAGAGGCTGGTGTGTGCATGTGCATTTGTGTGTATTAATATAAATGGGTAATGTGTGCTTGTGTTTGCTAAGTGGCATCCCACTGAGGCTCCATTTGTTTCTATGTTAATACAGGATCTCTGGAGAGAGCAAATTCGTTCAATTTAGCCGAGAGGGTCAGAAAGGCCGAATATGATTGATAATAAATGAATGAAGGTCTGGAAAAACAGACAAACGTGACCACTCAAGTCTGCACACTTTCCGAGCACATGTGCACAAATATTCACTCACAAACCGCTTCATCAGGTACGCCCTGCGAGTACCAGGTTAGACAACCTTAATTCTTCAGGGAATAAATTTATCAAGGTGCTGAAAACATTCGTCAGAGATTTGGGTCCATATTTACATGATTTCATCAAACAGTTGCTGCCGATTTTAACGTTGCGCATCACTGATGTGAGTCTCCTGCTCCATCACATCCCAAAAGGTGTTCTATTGGATTGGGTTCTGGTGACTGTGGAGGGCATTTGAGTAAACTGAACTCATTGCCCTGTTCCTAAAACCAGCTTGAGACGATTTGAGCCTTGTGACATAATGAATAATGCCCTGAATAACACAACATAGAAATGTTCGAAAGTTCAAAATCCAAAACTAGATTTTTCCAACATGCAGGCAGATGCATATAACAACGATTTAACGAATCATCAGGCAGATTTTACTGGCATTAGGTGATTATAATTAGCTGTGATTAGTCACCCCACATGGATCATTGACTTGGATGCATTACAGTCAAATTTAACTAAATGAATAATGTTTATTAATCACTCACTGCAATTTGAGTGAAAAAAGCAGCTAATGGGAACAATATACACATGCTTCTATTTTTTAAGATTGAGTAAAATATATGAAAACACGAAACTGTACAGATTACTGCTCTAATAATTAGAATCACTTAGTTGTATAAAAGATGAAAAGATGTTTCCATTATGACAGGAGATTCTTTTCCTCTGTGTCAACAGATTCAAGCACTGCATGCAACTAGTTGTTATCCCGTAATGTTTTTTACCCTATTTAATGATCCCTGTAAACGCGCAGCATATTGTTACATTCAACTTTGATTATTTACTTCTGCTCCATGTAGAATGAATAAAAAACAAAACAGCACATATAATGCTATTTGCTTCTTTATCTTAGATAGGGTGAGAGGGTACAAATGCATTTCGTAAGAACTAGGAGGATGAGGTGGGGGCGCCCCCCCCCCAATGTTCTACGCATCTGCTGCATCTCTTGATATTGTAATTAAGGCATGTGAATCAGGCCTCATTTCTCATGTGGTCTCCCTCCAACTGACTGGCTTAACAGGGGTTTAAGCCAGTGCTCCTTCTGTCTGTCTTCCATCAATGCAAAGCACACAGAGACCCTTTATGACCTCACCCATGTGCCAACCTGAAGAGGGTGGGGATGTTAATAACCCAGAGATTCATGATCTAAACCAACTTCTCCCATTGTATGAATCAGAAGTGGGTGGCTGAGTTTTGGAACCTCCAACATTATTATAATCCCCACAGTTTTCCCAAACCAAATTCATCTAAAGCCTGGCTTCGCCGTCCTTCCCGACCTACCCCACACCCCGTCTGTACCCTCATATGATATTTAAATGGCTGTTGAATTTAGGCCTGCTTCAGTAAGCAACAGCAAAGACCACAAAACACCTCAACACCCCCCCTCTTTTGCTTTCAGTGAACACAGCCTGGCTTTTCTTCCCACTAACTGATTTAAAGTGAGAGGGGAAATTGTAAATTGCTGGCAAGTTAAATGGCAAGTGCTCTTAAGGGAAGTGTGCGCATGTGTGCGTGGACTCCTATACGTGCCAAAAATGTGTTCTTTTGCAAAAAGCACTTTTCCAGGAAGTAATTGGTCCCTTATTGCTGGCCCTCCTTCCTCCCTCTCTTCCACTTCCATCTTTTTCTGTGCCACACTTGCCTCTATCCTCCCCATCACCTTCCGGCCCACCTCCAAATCACTCATAGCTTCAGAACGGCACTGATTTCTTTAGATTCGCGCCTTTGGTGCGGCGCCTGTGATTTGGAATGAATCAAGTGTGTCTTCTGTGAGAAGCTACTGGCACCCGGCGCACTCCATAATAGCTAACACTCAGGCATATACAGTGCTGCTCTGTTTAATTAAGAGACGATCATGACTGCATGTGATTTTCCATTTCAGTGTCTCTCATATTCCGACTCCCTCTCCACCTCAACCAAAAATGGCACCGCTCCAAATTAGATTAATACTAATATGCAAATTTATGGCATTTCCAAGTGCACAAGACCTCATCAGTTGAATAAATAAGAGGGGTTGTGTGGAAAAGAGCGTGTATGTTCGCGTGTGGAATCCGTGAAATTTCTACAGCTTTCAGCCCAATGTAAAGGCAGGTTGTGTTTACACTTTTGGTTCACGCGCCGATGATAAATAGTGGATAAAAATGTGCGCACGTAGCAGTTTAACACACACACACATACAGGTTTCTATTAGGTAGGGTATTATGTTACTTGGAAGTTGTTACACTACATTTACTCAGGATGCCGTGTGCATTATGTGTGGTTGGGAGTTAAATCCCACAGGATACAACAAAGGTCTCGTCTGTCCTGCAATAAGACACGGCACACACCCCAAGAGAGCGCCTAAAACCATCTGGACCCTTACAACGGTGCTTCTGCATTAAGCAACAATCATAGCCAAATTAGAATTCGAATGCTGTTGTTCGGTAAGCATCCTCATAAACACACTGCGCCTCCAAAAGAAACAATTTAATGACACGTTAACCAGCATTTTATACCGCTCCAAATCTTAAAGAAATGCAATTTCTACCGCAAATTCCAGCCTGTAAAATTTGACACCACTGTGTATTTTAACCACACCCCCCACTGAGATGAAAAAGCCTGTCAGTCATCTTTGTTGCCATGGTTACCACAATCTGACCCGCTACATGTAAACTGAGAAGGCCAGAGCAACTAAGGAGGAAGAGGGTTTAAATGGAAGGCAGAGCTCAAGTTGAGGACTTACGATTTGTGAACGGTGCAGTTGTAAAACACGAAATCCACACTAGCAAACTTCTTTCCTGTCTCCTTTGACTTCAGGTAGAGTTTCACCACACGTTTATCACCTAGAGACAGACAGAGACAGGAGGATGGCGAACGAGAGTCAAAAAGAGAAAGAAACGTATCTAGGCAACATGCCTTTTTCTTCCTCCATTACAGTTGCAAAAATAGCAGGCTTTGATTGTTCTATGATTACTGGATGTGATCAAAATTGCATTGTAGGATCCTCACATAATCAAAATAGCCATCTTCAGCAAGACACCACACTCTTATTGCCATAGAGACAGAGACAATGCTGCAGCTATTAGCAAATGATGCTGAAAACAAATCAGAAATAGACGCAGCCCACCCACATGGAAATGCACTGGTTTTATGGCCTGCACACACTTTACATTAACATGTATTTCAGATCTGAAGTGGATCACGATATACTATGAGTGGATTCCCTTTACTAGCTTCACTAAATAATATGTACAGAGCGTGGCCAGATGTAAACTGATCGCACTTTCTCATAAAAAAAACCACACCTATTGTTTCCGTTTTACTTCCAGAAGCCAACCGTAAACACTTTCTCACGGGTTACTACCACTGTATTATACGCTGTCAAATACGGGGCAAAAAACATATACAATGTGCAACGAAACCTCTGCTTCGGCACAGGAGAAGGCGTTGGTTGGCAGTTGCTGTAATTTCTGCAGTGGTCAGTGCTACTACTGTCAAGAGAATGTTGCTGACAGCAGAGAGCAGACAGGACTCCAGAATATCCAGTTATTTCATGTACAACACCGACTGAACTTACTTTGTGGGAAAGTGCAACTACTGATCTTAAAAAGACACAACCCATATGCATTTGGCCATAAAGGCGGAAGAGAGACAGTAACTATTGCTACAGAAACATTTCCAACCGTTTAGGTCTCAGCAAAGCAGCAGTATCCACTTGTAATCAAGAAGCTTGTTTGAAGGTACTTTTACACTTTTACATTACCAGTATGTTACATTAAAACGACCCCTACACACTGAGACCTTCACAATAATCAAGCTGTGGCTCTACAGGCAAGTTAAAATGTGTCTCAATTGTAGCCTGTCTTATGATTGTTTGGGTCCTGCGTTTACATGGATGATCACTGGCATGGTACCATGATTTAACCAGGATATACCTACTAAGTCACAATACCGCCTAACTAAAAAAAATGCCCCTGAGTAAAGACCTTAATGCACAACTGCACGAGTTGTATATCGCAAGACTGTAAGAATCTTTAGAATTGGGCATCTGCTAAATGTTGAAATTGTCAGCTAAATACAACAAAACACGAACAGTGTGGTATTTTCAACTTTATCGACAAAACTGGTAGAATTAAATAGTACAAATATGAATTAGCAGCCAGTTTTCCAGAGGAGAATGACTTTCTTCCTTAGGCATCTTGAGTTTTTTCTTGCCACTCCAGTTTCTGGCTTGTTCATTTGGGCTCTAAACTTTTTTAAACTCTCTGTATGTTTTGTAAAACTGCTTTATGTATATATACTAATATAACTAACAAAACATCTAAACTCCTGACCCATTAAAACACATTAAGACATCATTTTAGCTACTAAAATAGGTAGGTAAATATTAGAGAGAAAGTAAATGACCAAATCCAAAATGCCTGCCCAAATCCCATTTATTACAATTTCCATTAGAGGTTAAGTGTAAGCGTGTATTTTTTTATTTGCTCATGTTTGGACTAGAGAACCTGCTTAACCAAACAGGTTGATGTGTTCAGTGTCTTTTTGTGCAAGTTAGTTGTGTTCGTGTTGATGGCTATTTCACTACCTAGTTGTAACAAGCTGAAAACTGCATTCATAGGTTTGTCTATCCAATTGTAAATAATACAGCTTTGTTTCAAGTACCTATAGCTATTCAGTAGCTGAAACTGTTTCAGTTGTCTGATCTTCTGCGTTGCTCAAACTACTATCTATCAGTGCATTTTTACACAAAAGTATCCAAACAAAACAAAAGGTCCATCATGACATTCTCTTAAGTATTACAGCTTTCCCCTACATAGGGTCGTAAAAGTAGATTACTGCACTTTCTATAATCATTGTGAATTTCCACAAATTAAATATGCGTTGGGGTTTAATTGGGATGCCGTGTAGATTGTTACATTCCACATGTGTTTTCATCTTTATCTCCAAAGCATTTATGTATTGTTTGCACACACTGTTTTCTTGTGAAAATATATTTACATTACAGTAGCATAAAAGCATTAATTGACCGGTAATATCTGGTCAGTGTCCATTTAGGTCAATGACTGTTTCACAGAATGTAACGCTTTTGTTAAAGAGTGCATACATGCATACCTCATTCACAGCATGAATTAGAGTATCAGCTAAAAAACATGAAAGACAAACATTCCAAACCAAGTCCTCTATGCCAGTATGAAAGCCTTTATATTTATTTTGTGTACTTACTAAAATCCCACGTCTGATTAAAAAACTGGACTTGCTTACTTGTCCCCTAAAGCTAGACTGGCCCTGTTTCAGTAAAAAAAAAAAAAAAGGAGCGTTTCTCTCTCTCCCACACATACCTTGGTGGCGAGTGATAGGGATGAGCTCCTTGGTGTTGGGAGAAAGGCAGTAGATACGCGAGCCCTGTATCCTGGCTTCAGTCTCAGTGTAGTCCTCAAAGGAGCAGTTCACGCCAGCGGACAGGTCTGGTACGTTACGTGCTTGAAGAACCAACTGGAAAAGCAAGAAAAAGTAACATTTAAAGACAACCCAGACTTGACAACTGAGAAATACCAACAGCAGTCTATTGACATCAACTATCAGTACTACATGAAAGGGAATAAGCATCTCGTTAGTGGACAGAATACACAATATGAGTACAACTGTTGCATATAGGCACAGAATCTGACTTTAAAGTGAAAAATAATCCAGCTGGAGGTCTTAACATCATTCACTGCGCTAAACATCCAGGGTTAGGGGAGAACTGTTTAGAAATGTGCCTCTAAAACGCCCACATTTTTCACCGTGACAGAAAGAGTGGCTCATCCGTGCTCTGACATAAATCTCAGCTGTGACATGTCAGAAAAGCAAATGCAAGCTAAATGAACAGTTTTGACAGTTTAAACCTCTTTAGGAGGGCAATGATATCTTGTATGTTGTGAAGTGTAACAGTGCTGCCATAGCTTAATTTAGTGTGCACGTTCAGTGAAGCTCTAGCCCAAGCTTGCGACATGATAAAGGCTATAAAGGCTAGAAAATTAAGTAGATCAGTAGATTCCCTCGTACATCTGGCACATTAGCTGGACAAGTACGTATTATCAAATGAGTTTTAGGTAGGAAAACATCATAATCAAGTTATGGTTCAAAGAAAGCCACTGACATTCAGGGGGATTTAGAAGGCATCATTAGGTATGGGTGACAACAAAGCGTTTCTTAATAATTAATTTCTAAACAAGCAGAAGTCTCATTTTATTAGGACGCTAAATAAAGAGAGTTTGTTTTTGCTTTCTACACCTCCCCCACACTCTCCCCTTTCTGTTTCCTTGTTTCGCTGACTTTCACGTTCACCCTCAACAGACCGACAATAAACCTAAAATGCCATAAACTGAACTGTCTGAGGAGCATTAAGGTAAGAGCCAATGCTGGTTTCACACGTGTTTGGGATCAGAGTGACCTGAAAATCTGATATGTTTCTGTCCGATTTCAATTACAGGTGGATTCCAAGGTACAGATTTCTGGCTGATTTGAAATCGGAGGTCCAGCTTTCACTTTTAGCATAGTCAGGTGCAGACAGCACCTTATCTAACATTTGCAATGAAATACTTTCTGACTAAATAAAGAAGTCATTCAAAGATGAGTGCAGAGGTTGCCAAACATTTTCTGCATTGCCCCCTTTTGTAGAATACGTTTGACTCCTGACATCTGTACTGATTTTTGTGATTTGTAAATGCTATTCATACTATGATCTGGACCTGCACTGTTCGTACCAATGTTTGTATGTTGACATGTAACTGGGCTACAATACAAAAACCTAGTGTCAACGGCAGGCTTTTGTCGCTGGTTATATGTGCTAGTGACGACAAGGAGAGCCATCTCTCGTTCCGGACACCAATATTCACTGACTTTCCACAAACTTTAAAGGTGGAATTCTGCATGATTTTTTTTTTTCAAAGTCTTCCACAAATGCCCAACTGCTAAAGGCAAGGACTCAAGGTGGTATTTGTGTCTACATCCGAACCTTTTAAGAGACATCCACAAATTATCTGCTGCTACAGGCAAGGACTCAACATGGTGTTTGCGCCTGCATGAAACTCCTTTTACAAACGTACTCTTATGAAATACGCTGTGCATTTTCTTTGAAAGCAGTATTGTGCACTGTAATTCTACAATCATCCGGCTTTGTCTTCTTACCAGACAGAAGAAACACCAAATGGATACCAATACAGCAGAAAAAAAAAAGTTTTTGGCTTTTAAAAGCAGACAAAACTGGTTCACAAGCAGAGCAAAATAAAAGATCAGTGGAAGAGAGAGCTCTGAATGAGTAATACCTAGTGATCAAGCAAAATCCATGTTTCTGAAATACAATGCGGTCTGCAGGTAATTGGATCAAAATTACCTCTGCCGTTTTTATTCTGTAGAGTGTATTATGTGCTGGAAAACAACATGTCCCAGATTTTGTGGTGCTGTCAATTTAGGCCAATTTAAGCTTCTCAGGTAACAGTGCTTTCATATTTTAGTAGTCATACAGTTAGTGTTTAGATGTTTTATGTACCTTACATAACCTTCCATTTCCTGCATGCACGAGTGTAGAATTCATGGTTGTCACAAGTCATTTATAAATGGAATATTTACACCATTATTAACATAGTCATTCATTTCCAGTTCATACACAACCAGAATTTCACCTCTCACACAGCAGTACTGCTTGTCAGAGACCTATCACAATTGAAGATTCACCACACACACACACATATATATATACACAGTATAAAAGTTAATTATTATTAAACCTTACATGCACGCACAGGTTTTCTTCTCTTAATTCATTTAGACAATATCTGATCGTATACATGTCTTATTAAATGTATTAACCTACTTAATGTATATATTACCTTGCCAGATACACAACGTGGACAAAAGCATTGAGAGACACCTGTTCATCTATGAACACTGAGCCAAGTTCTAAGTAAAAGTTGTCAAACTGATTCTCTATAGACTTGGTTTAAGAATAGCAAGCCAGAAAGCTGATGAACTGACTTGTTGGAAACAGAAACCTGTAAGATTGAGAGTTAGTGAGGTATCAGTACAACCCATTCTACCAGTCTGGGTTTTCCTTGGACAAACAGAAATGTTTTATGTATGTTTTGTTTTATATTATTGATGTGGTTCCAAGTGAGCGTTGCTAAAATAGCAGAGCTCAGAATTTAAAGTGGTCTACGCTAACTTTTGTCACATTGTGTAATGAATGTCTAAATAATATCTATCAAGAACAAGTAGTCCACATTTCTCACCTGGACTTCAGACATGGTGACAGAGATGTTATTGGGCTGAACACTTAGTTCCACACACTGGTCAACTCTTGAAGCAAATCTCCAAGATTCATCTGCCCGCTCGCATCGGTCCTTACGGGAACAGCTACGAACAGAAATGCGCATCACATCGCAAAACAGCACAGGATAACTGCATTAGACTCGGAGTGCATGTTCACAGTAAGTCATCGATAAATTATGCTTACATGTCTCAACAGATCTTTACCAGGTCCAGACCAGTCAAACAAAACTGATAGCAAATTTGTGCAGATAGCACTGTTGCAGGCAATACATTTTCTACCGTCAGCCTTCCAAAATGTCAGCTTTCAGGCAATCAGTGACCTCATTTAAAACCAGGCTTGTGCTTATGCATCTGTAGGGTTTAGCTCTCTCGAGTTCCCACCTCATTTAAATGGTTATTGCAAATGCTACAGGGGAAGTCACTTAACTCAATAAGGGCATGTTGCACTTACTGTATTTCCACCTTGTGACAGAGAGAATGAAGTCGCTACGACAGCACTAAGAATATTATGTTAATCGTCCGGTTTACATTGTAGCCTGGAGGTCTGAAGCTGCCGACATGGCCTTTTAGACTTGAGAAGCTCGACAGACATTTATGTGAGAGAGACGGCGCATAGGATTGAAGGTTGCTATGCTTACTTACTTACTCCAATTGCCATTTACATGCCCTCAATTAAAAATCATGCTAATGTTCATCCTCCAAATAAGAGAATATGCTCACGGTGTAGTTGGCTGAAGTTTAATTAACTTTTGAAATTCTCTGAAGTCCTGTCGCAATTGGCGATGGAATGTCACCCTTTTCTCAAAGTAGTTACTTATTCGTTCACAACAGCACAACACAGCAGCAAGCCAATGACTCATTCAAATTTCACAAGGTCATATACGGTATAAGGAAACAAAACGATTATTATTCATTAATATTTATCTTGTATCTCATCATTATTAGGAACGCTAATTATGTACTTCCTATGCCATGTCCTTCCTTTTGCCGTATAAAAAAACCTTTTCAGTAAGATGTAGAAACACAACATTTCAAACCATATTGCTGCTTTAGGCAGGAAAATGTATTCCTTGCGCAATATACAGCTCCTGATAGAAATTTAATTTCCTTTATACTCACACATTGAGCAGGACACACCAGCCGCAGTGAGGATCTCTGGAGCCCAGACACTCAGAACATGTTGTGTACTGATCGCAGCTCTCTACTGGAACACGCTTCACCTAGAGACAGATCGAGAAAGAAATATTAGTCTCATTACAGTAATTTAGGTAAACACTGTTCCATACACACTTTTCACGTCATGTTAATGTACCAGCAGGCAAAGCAATTATGTGACGTAAGAGCTGACTGAGGCCCCACGTGGCTAATTCATTTGTCTGTGTGCACTCGAGCATGTGTATATCATTTGCTCCTGTCTGTATGTGTGGATATTACAGGTGGGTACTGTGTGCATATGCGAATTAGTGACCCTCCCCTACTTCTTATGACCTGCTGGGCCATCTGACAGTTACCATGGTGAACATGATCTCAGGGCCACCAGGAAATCCTCTAGTTACTACTAGGTTCAAATAGCTACATGCTAATGGGAGTGGACGACTTGGCATGACCTGCTGAATAAATCGATTTAATGAAAACCTTACTAAGATTACAGTTAAATATTTTGTACAGAGGTTTAACTTTCAGCAAACTGACTTTGTGGTCTATTAGTTATAAAAGAAACATAATGGTTACAAATTATTATTAAGAAATTATTAATAATGCCCTTCCAAAAAGGCCATTCATATACAAGGAATATCTTGTATTTTTTGTTTTTAAGATTTCAGAGTTGATGTATTTTCTGGTTCAATTCTAAGAAATAATATATTCTGAAAAATAATTATATATGCCCATTATACAAATGCTAATCTAGCTATATAGCTATTAAATGGCGACCTAAGCTTTTTGCAAAGAACTGTATATTTATCATTGTTTTCTACCAGACTGTTGAATGTAGTACAGTCTGTCTAAAATAAACTATATTGAGTTAAGCTTAACACATTATTGTTTGGGACTTATCCGTCTGTCTTGGTGAGATGAACCACTGCAGTAGTTAGTGCAGCTCACTCTGGATAAACCAATGATAAATACTTCTTGCTTAAACAGCAAATAGTCGCTTGTAATTAAAATCATTTAGGTCTCTAGTCTCTTTAAATTAGTACAGGTGTTTCCATTTTAAAGTGGTAACTTTGCAAAAAATAAAGTCTAAAAACTGGAGTAGTATAAAGCAGAAATTCAACTGAAAAAGGCACCACAGGAAAAGCGGCGAGATTCATAAAAAATGGGCAAGCTGAGTGCAGAAGACGTTATTGCATTGAGTCTGGAGGCCAGTTTGAACATAGTGTGTGTTGGGAAAGAGAATCCTTTTAATCTGGCTGCAAGAACACTAAACTCCATCCCCTTAGGTCAGTGCACGAGCGCACACACATACAGCGCTAGAGAGGGATGGGTTGGAGGTTCGCCAGAAACTGAATGACTGCAAAGGCACTCGAGACAGAACGAGACGGGAGAATAGATGGGTTATCTGGAACATGCAGTTAGCAAAAGCAAGTAATCAGGTAAAGGTTTGGGATGGTGCGTGGCTGTTTTGTGCACTAATCAACACCAAGTCCGCTAAGCAGCATCCTGTTTTAATGAGCACAAGCTCAGGTTAAAATTAATCTGACTATAACGAGGTGTACGAGTTTGAAAAAGGCATCTAGCTCTAATGCAAGTTTTGACTCTCTCATACACACATCCCCATGTGGATTCCTGACCATGAGAAATATAAAAAAAACATTTTCAGTGAAGAAGCAACATGTCATAAAATGACATGTATCAAACATTGCCTGATAATGGACCTGTCATCTCACACACACACACACACACACACACACACACACACACACACACACACACACACACACACACACACACACA
>JAUZST010006879.1:0-14554 GCA_034779995.1 Parotocinclus haroldoi
TGACGCCTTCTCTTGACGGACTGCACTTGAACAAAATCAAGAAAGTGGTGGGCGTGGTCACCTCCCGCTGGTTTTGCGCTTGTCAACACAACATTTCGGATTTCCTGACCTTGGATAAAAGCATTAATTCTCCTGGGGAGAAAAACCGTCCCATATCTCGCTGATGACTTGTGGCTTCTTTTTTTCTTATTCGCTCTCACGCAAGTGGAATTTTTGCCAAAATAAGCGAATAACATTACACATATATAATAGGATTTGTTTCGTTACTTTAGGATTTGGTCAGAATAAGCAGCTCGTCCCATTAACCGGTGGTCCAATTAAAAGGATTTGACTGTATTACCACATTAGTGTCACTGCAGTGCAGACAGTGATCCACCTACTAAACAGTAAATTATCGTTGGTGGTCCTGTGAGGGATTAACAAAGCATGTAGAGAACAGTCTGTAATTGTGCAACTTCTGTATGGTGAGTGGAACTGATGAAATATGCAATGAGTGTAGAAACAAGGCGTACCTAAACTAATACCTAAAAGTGATCAGTTTGTGTGTTTGTGTGTGTGTATACACCCCAGCACTGCACAAACTACTGTATCATCTCATGCATGAGAATGGTCCGCCACCTAGTGGTAAGGGCCTTTAACACATTATCATAAAATGATGTGTATTCAGATTTTTTTTAGACATGCTGTTTTTTTTTTAAACAAATTAATATATAAAGAAAAATGAAACCTAATAAAAATAGTTAATGCTTGCAGTTCTTGTTTTCATGAACAACAGTGCAATTGCTAACTTGCAAGGGGTACGACTAATATGAAATATGTAGTCAGTTTATATACATGCACTTCTCACAAAAATTAGGGCCCATTTTATTATGGGATATTTCCTATCCCGTTATTTTTGTGAGCAGTGTAGTACAACTGGCTTACTACTACAGTACAAGTATGCTGTGTTTAACATGCATTACGCAGAACAGGACACATGGTCACTTAGTATTTTAGATGCTTTGCATATAGTGTTTTATTTTATAAACAATAATGTTAATTAAAAAGTCTGAACACATTTAGTACAGTGCTGTACTGTAAAATACAGTAACTAGGTCTTATTATTAAACCGACAAATGAAAGTAGATTTGCACTGTTTTTCAAATGCCTTTTATTTGCTTTTCTGTTAGCAGGTGTTGCAAAGGTTTGCTCGTACTCGTTTTCCGTTATTCAGATACAAATTGGATGTATATAAGGCAGATATTGATTTAATTTTAAGTAAGACCTCCTTACTTGTGTTGTTATCCACAGTCCATGTCTGAATCTGTGCCTCTTGTTCCTTAGCCATGTGCAAAGCGAGCACGCCACGAAGGCAGCGAGGAGGAAGAGTATGAAGGCTACCTGAAAACAGCAGAACGTGCTCTGAGAGCTCTGTCGGAGATCAGAGGTGCTGCTTCATCTCCTCCACACTGGGTAACATCCAGACTACAAGCCTTAAACACACTGATAAAGCAACTCATCAATGAAACTCCCCATACAGCCTGATTCCAAACATCAGTGCATCACAGTGCAGGTTCTGTTCATGAGTTTCAGAAGAAAGCCATGCAGCTGGATTTAAAGCCATGGTTTTGTCCCAAGTGTACTTTTTTAAATCTTTGTGTCTGTTCATTTATTTAATCTCTTACGTTTGTATATTAAATGCTATACTTAAATTGGTACTATTTTTGTTTGGTCCTTTAACAAAAGTGCTTTTGATTTTCATTCTCTTCAAGTTAACATAATAGTAGTTAGTGCTCAGATGGCACAACTCCAATGCCTAGGCCCCAACTGCAGTGCCACTATGGATAATGTCTTCTACTAAATGCTGTAAATGTAAGTGATGTGGGTTCAAGCAGCAGTGGTGCCTTCCAGACAGGCTGGGGATGATTATTCAGAGCTGCATCATGGACTGCTACCAAGCATTGTTTAGGGACCAGTATATGTAGGAAAGGGGGAAAAAAAAAGGGATGGACGGAAATGCCCCTACCCAGCCACATTATGGACTGGTGTCCCATTCATAGTCCTGCTCTGTAAATTCCAGGATAAGCTCCTCCTAAATACCTATAATATTTACACATCTTCGTACACATCTTTTCCACCATTCATAAGTGGAATGTATCGTAAACCAAGGCGTTCAAATGTCATAGCAGAGCCTAGCTTAAACATGCTCAATCACATTTCTCTACCGATGGGTCTATATATAACACAAACCTGGCACCATTTATTATAAATTGTGTGTGTGTATATATATATATATATATATATATTCAGAGTAATTCAGAATGCTGTATTTGCTGAATGTGAATGAAATATAATACACCGCTTCATCATAATGTGAGGAGTGCCTGTATCCAAATGCAAAACATAAGTTCATATCCAGTAGTATCACACTGACCAGAATAAGCAAGAGACAAAGTACAGTTGCAGTTCACAGAAAAGAATAGTATAGAGATAGTAAAGTATAAATGGAAAACTGACCTTGGCTACAAGGTTTCTCATGTCATTATTAAATGCCACTAAAAATCAGATGAATACCACAATTTATTCCATCAGTGTTTGACAATACAAATAAATTAGACTTTTCATTCACTCACACACGCGCACAATCCCACCTCCTAAAAACACATTGCAGATAGTATATTCTATATATACACTATACATATGTAATGATGTGACAAGCTTATATAATTCTCCTTCTTGTAATTAGAACAAACAGTTGATGGCACAAATAAGAATCCCGCATCTAAAAAAAAATAGCACGTGCTCCCAGGGAAACCAGCTTCATGCCCAGAAGCTACAGTTCTAGCTAGATTTGGCAAAAAAAACCCTAAACATTTCAGCTACAGCCTAGCTGAAGCAGTTTACCTCTAAAATGTATGTGTCATTCACAGATTGAGGCAAATTAGTACAGATGCCAGATTTATTTTAATGCAGTAATACAGGTGCTTCCCAATTTAGGATGAGCTTCCATCCTGACAAACCAAGTGTAAATTTAATGTATTGTAACCAAAGAACCGAGCCTACCTTAAACATGCTTAAACACTTACATTATCCTACAGTTGGGCAAATTTATTCACACAATTTGAAAAAAAAAAAAGTTGAATATCTCCATCTATCCGTCTATCCCTCCATCTTCTGCTTAATCCACACAGGGTCTGTCAG
The DNA here is from genome assembly GCA_034779995.1 of Parotocinclus haroldoi. NCBI lineage: Eukaryota > Metazoa > Chordata > Actinopteri > Siluriformes > Loricariidae > Parotocinclus > Parotocinclus haroldoi. Next base: position 3,181 of record JAUZST010006879.1, read on the forward strand.
TGCCCACCCGGCAACTCTGGGTACTAGGCCAGGAACAACCCTAGATGGGATGCCAATCCATCATAAGGCGCACACAGTCACACACACTAAGGGCTACCTTAGAGACACCAGTTAACATAACATACATGTCTTTGGTCTGTGGGAGGAAACCCATGCAGACAAGGGGAGGACAAGGCCGCCCCACCCTGGGATTGAACCCGGGCCTTGCTGTGAGGCAGCGGTACTATCCACCGAGCCACTGTGCTGCCCATGTTGAATATCTCGTGTAATTTATTGAATAAGATAATGAAAACGAAAAACAGGTTAGTCCATTGGCACTGCTGCTGAGCTTGCCGCTGCCTGGATACCCAGCATCTTCGGGAGTGTGTCTACAGAATTTGTGTAATCTCTGATTGTCTTCATAAAGTTGAAATATTGTAAACATCGTAAAACAGGGAGCACCTGTAACAGCTCGCCATCATCGTCAAACTACATCTAGTGATGGTTGGCAAATTTCACGCATCTAATTTAAACTCTTAAAAAACACACACGTAGTTCACATTGCTCTTAAAACTAGTGAGCTAGGAAAGAGAGTAACCCTGATGAAGCGATGCAGTTCTAACAGGATCGACATTTTGGTTCATTTTCTGTACCCATGTATGCAGCGTTGGTAGAGATGTCATGCTTCTGCAATAGCAGCACTATAGTTACGGTTCTGTGTTATGTTTCTGTGTTACGTTTAGTCACTCTGCAGTAAACATGATGGTCTCCAGCCTAGTTTTTCTTCAAGCCATTTTGTACAACCTTGTATAGCTTTATGGAAGGAGTGGAGTTCAGCCCCAGTTGTTCTCGTCCTCCCAGTTGATATCGCTGTCACCCCAACCCTCTGCTTCAGTCTAGGACACAAAAGTAAAAAAATTAAAAAAAAAAAAAAAAACGGCATGCGTGAAATGCACTCTAGTGGTTGACTTTAGAACAGCTTTAATTAATAAAAATACATTTTTCTTTTAGATGCACTAGGTATGTGCTGTTTAAAGAAAACATTATATGTAAATATGAAAACGTAATATGTAAAACAGGACATTAACTGAAATGGATGTTAAGCAGACATTACCATAGCCTAGTCTCCAACTTCTGGAGTTGAAAGACAAGATTTTTATTTCCTCTTTTTTGTTTAGAATTTTTAAAGACCTCTGATGTTAAGGTGAACAGATCCTTAAGCAGCACACACCTGTACATCCCCACCGGAATATTTAAGCACTACAGTAAAGCACAGTAAAAACCTGAATAGACAAAGTACACAGCTACTTTTAAACAAATTAAATAAATACAACAAAGGTACGGAACTTCAGGAAACATGAATTGTTTGTTTTCAGTGTGTGTACTGTCTGAGCTGGTTTACACTGAGTGTAAGTGTGTTCTCATGTTCAGGCCATTTATGAAAAGGTAAGCAAAGAGTGAGTATTTTTTCATTGTTTGGATAAGAAGCATAGTTACAAGATCTCGTGTTGTTCATAATATTGTTGATCCATACATTTTTGTTGCTGTCAAACCAAAGTATCAGGTCCATCACACCATCCTCTTAAGTGTTAGGGCTTTCCCCTAGACAGGGTCATAACAGTACATTACTGCATTTTCAATCATTTTGTGAATCTCCAAAGTAAATGTGTGAGGTCAAAAATTCTAAATTGACTTAATTATGTGAGAACTGTGAGAACATTTTTAGAATTGAATGAAAACTGACCAAGTTCTGACTTTTTTTAACCTTTAGAGATTTGCATATCATCATTGGTTTGGCTGTTTGGACTAAACCGACTCATTGAGCATGCATAACTTACCATACTTAGATATATTTTCATATTTAGAGAAATTTTGAATTTTAAGGGGCTGCTTTTAGTGCTTCTCAACAACAAGAAACATTCCAGAGGTCTTAATTTTGAAAATGTTTTTATTTTTTTTTTGGCTTCGACTGACCGTGGCTGTCCTGGTGAGAAGCACCTGCTTTTACCAGAGCCCCTCTCCTAAGGTGACCTTAGCAATGCTGTATAGACAGTGGCGTTCCCCTTGCTGTTTGCATGTAGCTTTCTTGTGGAAATACCTTTATAATTACATTATCGTAGCAAAAAGGGTTTTACAGAGTGTAATGATGTCATTAAATGGCACATACTCATGGTTCTATAGTTCTAATGTAAAAGTAATGGGAGCAGTCTGAAGATCCCACAAGTCGCCACTATTTGTCCTCCTCACACTAACATTAAATTAATGGCTTTTCTGTGGACTCAGAACATAGTTGCTCATATACTGCATACACATTAACAGGCACACAAACCTATAATTTATGCTTGTGAGATCTTTAATGTGTGAGACTACTGAATCAAAATCACATCTCACCTCTGTCAGGTCTTCTGCAGCAAACTTAGCCGTCAGTTCCAGTGTTTTTACAGCTGTGTGCATGTTGTCAGCTGAAAGACCTTCAGAATGATGAACAGAGCTGTCCATAGAGAAGAGCATGCTAGACGTGGACAGCTTTATATCTGGTTCCATGTCGGCGAAAAAGTCCAGCTCTGGATCTCGCTCTGGTTTCTTTTTCACCTCTATGGTGAACTCCTCTCCCAGTCCTGTAGTTTGTGAATTCTTGTGTGTGCCTTTGAGTTTGGCTTCTTGAGCTAAGCTGCTTTTGCTGGGCTTGAGATCTTCTACGCTCTGATCCCAGCCTCTATCCCATGGCATGTTCCGCTCAAAGGTAGCTTTTGCAGAAGACGAAGAGCTCAGCTTGAGTGCTTTAGAGTCTCTCTCAGGCTCAGAATTCAGGGTGGCTACAGAGCTTATATCCCCCTTTTTTGAGAACTTGGATTGTGGGACTGCTGAAGGTGCAGTGTGAGGTGAGAGTGTTGGGGTAATATCTGATTCCAAAGGCTCCTCTACGTGGTCTGTAGCAATGTTTTGCAATTTAGATGCACTGTCTACAGGCTGCAGGTCGATTTGGACAGGTGCACTATTGCTGGATTTCTGCTCTGCCTCATCCCAATCAGGCCAGTCCTTGTCTGACCTTACAGTTGCATTTGTGCCATTTTCTTCCTGCTTCATCTCCGCTGAGAAGCCGTTCATGGTAAGAGAGATTTCTCTGCTCGTCCCTGTACAAAGGAATTCCGGTACATGGTTAAAGAAAGTACAAAAGATTAAGCTGTAAAGCTGCATGGCATGACAAAGCACCGTCATCACCACAATTATTATTTCTTGTTTTTATTTGTTTGTTTTTGTTTACATTGAGCTCTCATCAACATTGTAAGAATTTGTTTATTATAAACTTGTTGCCATCTATAAATGCAATGAATGGGAGTGGCTGTGCATTCTTGTGATTAGATGACAGGTATAAAGCAGACATTGGAACCCCATTCCCCGAGATATAAAACATGACCTCTTGAATCATTGCCCCGTTTTTTATAATCTATATATTCAATGAATTGTGTTTTGATCAGAAAGGTTACATGAGAGCATATGGCATGTCTGTGATATTTAAACACAATAACCATCATCAACAACAAACTCATTTATATAGCATCTTTCACAAGCCCAAGGCACTTATCAACTTAATTATAAAACAAATCAAGACTCACTCCTACGTTGGTTACGCTTCACAATCGAGGGAAAAGGTCCAGTAAATAAATGGGGGATTTACTTTATTATTAGACATTTTTACCTCAGGAGACATTCTGTTAAAGGCTGCCAGGTGTGACCAAATGTTAGCACTGAATATACACTTCAAGCGAGCGCGTAAGTTAAGACTGTATAGTCTACGGTATATATTCAGTGCAACTGGTAACCCACTCTGTTTACATTCTCCTTCAATCGGCCAAATGAACACTTGATGGGTCGGTAAACCCCCGAACTGTGGAGAGAAAAACCACTTGATACCATCGCAGCCCTAGCTAACATAATAAACTGATTATCATCTGGAAAACAACTATAAACAGTTATTGGTCTATGTCCAGGTAATTGCAATCAAGAATACATATTTTCTCAGACCTGTGATCAGTGTACCTTTGTTCCCAGCACATTTTTACTACACAAGTTCGTCTTGGTTCTCATCGCTTGCTCTGTATCGAGCAAACTCGCGAGTTGTGTGACAAATTTCAGCCGTATCTCTATTCATGATTCAGTAAACGTGGATTCAGTGATACAGATTTACAATAGTGATTATCTGCTGTTTATTGTTTCTTTATTTTGTATTTTCTTTTGTTACATCTACAACACTACACTGCTCACAAATATTAGCATTCATTAATTAAGTATTCTAAGAGAATTCCACAAGAACTGCTGAACAATCCTGTTCATGCCTCATCACTGTCAGTGTGTTTTGGCAGTCTTGGGTGACCATACAGTCAATGTGCAGCTTTACAATAGTATATTATCTTGAAAGGCCAATCCCAAATTGAGCAAGTCTAGGGCGACAAAGGCAAGGAAAAACTCCCTGAATAACGAATTAAGAAAGATTGGGAGGGCCAAGACAAAAAAAAGGGGACCACCTTGGGTGGCCTAGATGTTAATTGAAATAATATAATATTATAATAATATTGATAACATTGAAATATCATCATTTAATATCATAATATAATCATTCTTGTGAGCAGTATGCATTCTTAGTGCAAATATACATCCACATGTCTTAAAATAGGTAGTAATTACAGCCAACTGCAAAGAAAAGTGGCTTTTAGGCTGAGCAGTTAGCATTAGCAGCTAGTGACCTAAATTGGATTGAAATTACTTTTTTACACTTTCATTACTCACTGAATTACTTAAGTTGCTGCCATATGATTGGCTGATTAACGAGCAGCTGAACCAGCGTACCTAATGAATTCATCTCGCTCATGGCAGTTGCACAGCTATTCCCCTTTTGTCTAATTGCAGTGCTAACAAACATTTCTCATAGAATGAACAAGCTCAACACCTCAGCTGATCCAGGAAAATGACCATACCAGTGCATGCATATTCTGCATTTGGGGTACCGAAGCCCTATTCAGTAAATATTCAAAATAAAAGTGACAAAGGATCTTATTTCAAGTACTGCTTAATGACATGGTTAGTAGTCAGTTTATTAGCACCATCATGCCTTCCACCTTACCTGTCTTTAATGCAGAGGGCAGATGGGCAGTAGCATTTCCTCTGACTGACGGGAGTGTGTTCAGGTTCTCCAGGACAAGCTGCCTGCTTCCAGGGGGTTCAGGGAACATACCAATTCCCTTTGAAGGCTGGGAGATGTGGGGTTTAGATGCTCCGATGATATGAACTGGTGATGCTACACAAAAAAAATAAATAAATAAAAGCTTTACCATGGCTGTGTTCTCTGAAGATGAACACTATGATGTCAGTGAAAGACTGTGGAACTTTTATAGACTCGACCCCAAACCCTTTCCAATGTAAATGATATGAGAATAATCATATATACAATAATAATTTTACTATTGACTTAATCACCACCATGTGTCAACTGAATGGATTCAAGTTACACATTTGTATGTTCAGGCAGAAACAAATTAAATGAAACGTCACCAACTATAGTTCCGTCTTTTAATATACAGTGGAGAAAATAAGTATTTGATACATTTGCAAGTTTTCCCATCTACAAAGAACGAAGAGCTTGTAATTATCATAGGTACATGGAGACAGAATCTTTAATACACATACATACATATATATACACACACACGCATATACATATACGCTCTCACACGCTCTCGGAATACTCTCGGAATACTCTCGGAATACTCTCGGAATACTCACTTTCTGGGGTGACGTCAGTGGACCTGGTGAAGTTTGGCGTGGTGCGTTTGAAGACTTTGGTCCTCTCACCACCTACCACAACCTCTGCCCCCAGCAGTGGCACCAGCACTGCGAGACTCTGCAGTGTCATGGCAACCAGAGCATCATTTGTGTCTCTCATTCCTAGCAACACCTATGAAATTATTTTAAAACATGTAATCATTAAACATAAATGGATAATCAAGGACAAAAACTGAACATTTATGTAGTGACATAATTATATTATATTATCAGACGTTTTATAACTGTTACACTAGCTAATGAAAATTGTTTATATAATTGTTGCTTGGACGTTTGTGAAACCTCTTTTTCTACATAATTATGACCTAAAGCATTACATTTTACATAAGTTCTAAAATTCAAGAGTACCCGATTCCACAAATGAGAGAAACTATCATGCAACCCCAACCCTCCCCCATATTTCAAAACATGAAATATACATGTCTGAAATTATATAAAATCCAAAAGGAGCACGGTGTTTTTTTTTTTTTAAGTATTTGCATTTGGAGATTATCTCCAGTTTGTCAACAAATGCATGGGAAAATGTACTGTTTAAAAACAATGTTCCTCAAAGACAGGAACTGATTTACACATTTCTCCTTCTACAGTGCCTCTTTAAACTATTAACGGAAATGGAAGGAATAGTGTTCAGTGCATACAGGACAAAGGCGAACGATTCATGTTTAATGGCCATGATCTTTGATGATGAAAAGGACCATCCAGACTGTTATTAGCAACAAGTCAAAAAGCCAGGGTCTGTCATGGTATGGGACTGTGTCGGTACCCTTGGCAAAGGTCATTTACACTTGGCAGCATTAATTCAGAAATGTATATCGAGATACATTTGTACACATTGACTTAATTTATAATATTCTATTCCAAATTCAAAGTGATTCGCACAGATCTATATACAGTTTACTATTTCACCAGGTTTGGTGTTACTAGTAACCACATGACTGTTCACAACTGGAGAGAACATCTGCATCACAGTCATCAGCACTTTTGCTATGTGATAATAAGAAGTCATCATTTTGCGCCACACATTTACAATAGAGGTTGAAATGTCTTATTACTATGAAATCAATATACATAACATCCCATAATGCTTAATAAAGCATTTTTACATTTGAAATTTTCTGTTTACCTGAGGCAGAACCTGATTCTTGAGCTCATCATGTGAGAAGAATTCAGCATATATGTGGATATGGGAGAGAAGCACCAGACGAACGTGCTCCTCATTCCCTTTAAACAGCTTCAGAAGCAGTGGGACCACATACCTACTGTACATTGGCATAGACAGCAGGCACTCATCACCAGTCCCTACACTTGAATCTGTCACAGAGGCACAGGGTTTAGAGACAGTGTAACAACATATGACATCAAACATCAGCAAAACTGTATATTGGTATGTGAATATAGTCAAACCCTGCTTTACAAATGTATAACCTGCTACTAACCAGATTAAACAAAATACAGTGGTCCCCTTATACCACTATATAACACTGACATCAGGGAATTGCTGTGACTGCATTCCGATTATTTACTTGTACAATTTTCAGGAATGAGGTTATCAGGGATCAAATATACATGCGTGTGTTATTTAACAACGGCATTACATACTTTTAAACAGGGCACTACCTAAAATGGATGTTGCATAGTATTTTTTTCCTACTCTAATATAAATAAAAAGACATCTCTACAAGAAAACTGTGTGTAAACAATAAGTAAACGTATCAGAGATACCATTAAATGTGTGACTGGAACACTAGCACTTACACAGCATCCCTAATGACATGGTGTCCTTAAATCCTTAAGTTACAATAATAGACAGAGTAAAGTACTGTTATGACCCCACCTATGGAAAAGCCGTAACACTAAAGAGGATGGCATGATGCCAGATGATGGATCTGATAAAGATTCATAAGACAAGACAGTATTATGAAAAACACGGAACAACACCCTAAAACAAATTCTCAATGAGTGAATGCGAACCAGATTATACAGTTACAGGTTAGAGAGAATATACAGGTACTAGGGCAATAAAATAATACTACTTGCAGTACGTGACAAACTGTTTACAGCTGCAACATCCAGAATTAAGAGACAGGAATTTTAATCTCCATTTATAATTAATTCTAATTGTCAAGACCTCATAGTCATTAAAGTGAATTAACGTTGATCGGGTGGTCGTTAAGCAGAAAATTAAAAGAACTTGGGCAATTCTTGAATTTTGAAAATCCCAGACTGCCATTGTTCTCTGTCTTGGTTAATAGTCTGAATCTATTACAGGAAAATGTCCCGGTGTTATTTCTAGGCCTGTCTAAAACTTACCTAAACCCCATGCTGCAAATGTATGTATTCAGATGTGTCATTGTTCATGTTTGCCCAAGACAGATTTCAACTTAAAATTGATCATGTTTATGCACGATTCGCTGTAATTCAATTACTACATTAGACGATGAGCTTATTTAATGAAACTGACATTTCCATACCCATCTTGGGCCTCAACAGGTGAGGCAGGAAGCTTTTCACAGCTATGGGTTCAGCAAATACCAGTGAATTCAACAGTTTAGGAGCTAAACGGGCACCAATTAGTTCTTCTGGGAGGCTATGAACTCGGTCCAGTAGAAACCTAGGAAAACACACACAGACATTAAGAGAGCATGACACATACTACAGTGTATTTTCCAGTAAATTTTTAATCACATTAAGGCTTAAGCAGTCCCAAGACTTACTTAAAGAACTCGTTCTTTTCCTCTTCAGATTTCAAAGTCAAACTCTTAAGAAAGTTTGTGATGTCCAGAAAGTCATTCCTGTAAAAAAAAGAAGCCAATAAACTTGTTTGGAAAAATGAAAAAAAAAAAAAAAGTGACATTTAACACAAATAATATGGAAAATTTGAGCTGCACCTGAAAAACTCATGAGTCAGAAGGCTGCTGAGAGGTGGGCGGGCTGTGGGGTCAGAGGTTAACAGGCTGACCTGCAGCGTACTCCTCAGACTTTCCACCAGCTCTACAGACACTGAGACAAACCAAGAGGCAGAGACGTCAACAGACGAAAAGGAACGGAATTAGACAAGGAATAATGGACGTGGACTAAGAGGTGAGGAAGGGATGACAGAAGATGGTTAGAAGATTACAACATATTAAAAGGACAGTGGTGACAGCAGCAGTAGATGAATTGGCATTTTCTCTACAAGATTTTTTGGGAAAACATATTAGCTGGTTGAACTGAAAATGGATGTGTTTGCAATGTTTCCGGCATGTTGCAACTTTAAACTTACAGTACTTTAGTTCCAGGAACAAATGACTATTGAGTATGGTTATTTGCCGAAATGGGAGACAGGTCATTGACCGAAATATACACTGACTGAACATGTCCATAGCAACAAAGTATTTTATGCTACTGTAATGTAACTGTAAAGGTCATTTTCACAAGAAATCTATGTGCAAAATGATGTGTAAACGCATCTAACATACCACGGAAACATGTATTATTGAGGAATTATTAAAACAACTGATGTTTGATGAAAACCAAAAATGCACTGATAGACGATATTAACACATTAAACACAGAAGGTCAGTCAGATAAAAGACTCAGTGAATGTGAACCAGTTTGTAACGTTATATGCTATACATGCTAGAGACGGCATGCTAGCCCCAAGAATGAACAAACTACAATCAGGCAACAGGATGATGGCACACAAGGTGATTTCCTGTTTTTGATCAAATAATCTCATCCGGTCTTGTCTGAATGGAAAGATATGCTACTACATGACAAGTGACAGAAATAAGGATTAATATAAGAAATGCATTACAATGCACAGTTCTGTACCGAGCTGCATAGTCACCTGATAAACTGTGTCCACAAACAAAAATGCTTACAATGGGCAAGTTGGTATATTAGAGGTAAGCAACGTAGCAATGGAATGTGAATTAATCCATTGAGTCCTATTTTCTTATCCATCACGTAAATGTTTGGGTATGTGTGCATCATTTATCTGGGGAAGTGATGCATGTATGTATACACACATTTGCATTTAGCAGATGCCCTTATCCAGAACAACTTACAACTGATACAGTCTTACAGTTTAAGCAATGGTGGGTTAAGGACCTTGTTTAAGGACGAAAAATGTGGCAGCTTGGCAAAGGTGGGATTTGAACCCTGGACCATCAGGCTCCATCGTATATAAATAAATCACAATTGCTCAATATAAAACAATGATAAATAGACACACACAGACAGAGACAGACAGGCAGACACAGAGACAGACAGACACAGAGACAGACACGCACAGACACGCACGCACAGACACGCACGCACAGACACAGACAGACAAACAGACACGCACACAGACAGACAGACAAACAGACACGCACAGACAGAGACAGACACGCACAGACAGAGACAGACACGCACAGACAGAGACAGACACGCACAGACAGAGACAGACACACACAGACAGAGACAGACACACACACACAGAGACAGACACACACACACAGAGACAGACACACACACACAGACAGAGAGACACAGACACACACACAGACACACACAGACACACACAGACAGACACACAGACACAGACAGAGAGACACAGACACACACACAGACAGACACACACACAGACAGACACACACACAGACACACACAGACAGACACACACACACACAGACAGACAGACAGACAGACAGACAGACAGACAGACAGACAGACAGACAGACACACACAGACAGACACACACAGACAGACACACACAGACAGACACACACACACACACAGACACACACACAGACACACACACAGACACACACACACACAGACACACACGTAGGTACGTCTTTACCCAGTGCCTCTTCAATGTCTCAGCTTAAACCAACATGTTTGTTATTGTGTAGCATTTCAGCCGAGATCAAAGCAAAACAAGACGACACATTTCCAGAAAGAAAGAAAAAAAGAAAATAACAGACAGAGGAAAAAAAACAGAGAAAAAAAAACTATGGGAAAAAAAGAAAGAAAGAAAAAGGCTAAAGTGAATCCAAAAGAAAAGATAAAAAAGGAAATTGAGAAAGAACAAAACAGAAAAAATGAACAAACAAGACAAAAAAATGATAAATTAAATAAATAAACGCAAAAAAAAAAAAGAAAGTTAAAGTTTCGTCTTTTTTGTGGAGGGATGAATTATTGCTCCTTTATCAGTCAGGATTTGGGGAGTCTGAATTTTGTTAGTTTGGGCTTAATAAGCCTGGATTTATTGAGTTTGGATTTGTTGAGATTGGATTTGGTTAGTTAAGGTTTAATAAGCCTGAATTTTGTGAGCCTGGATTTGGCGCATCTGGATTTGTTGAGTCTGGATTTGTTGAGTTTGGATTTGTTGAGTCTGGATTGAGTGAGTCTGGATTGAGTGAGTCTGGATTGAGTGAGTCTGGATTGAGTGAGTCTGGATTGAGTGAGTTTGGATTGAGTGAGTTTGGATTGAGTGAGTCGGGATTTGTTGAGTCGGGATTTGTTGAGTCGGGATTTGTTGAGTCGGGATTTGTTGAGTCGGGATTTGTTGAGTCGGGATTTGTTG
>JAUZST010006880.1:0-14554 GCA_034779995.1 Parotocinclus haroldoi
TTAATCGTACCAGCCGGTTATTAGGACCAAAACCATCCCGTCCCGATGTGCCCCCATTAACCGGATTCGACTGTATAGTCACATGCTAATTAGGTAGCCCATCATAGACTGACAGGCCAGTGTATGGCCTCTTCATTTAATGTCGGCGGCACGGTGTCGTTTCATGCTTACATTGATTTGCATTGATTCAGAATTCAGTTGGTGAGCTAATAAATATTGAACTCTGGCTAGTTTAGCCTACAATGTTACTGTAGCAAAAAGAGAAGAATACGAGAATACAATTTATGGTTTCGACTTTGAATCTAAACTTAATGCAAATATTTTGTTAAGGCAGTTGTTTCGGGCGGCGCTACCTTAAAGCTGCAGTAACTCTACTTTTACCTAGAATTTTGTCTTTATTTAAAAGAGATCAGCAGTGACCCCTGACTTTTCCCATACGTTTTTCCATGGGAAAAGATTTAGTCTAAGTACTTTGGTTTCCTCCAAAATACCTTCCAGTGATTTGTCCACTCTATATTTAGCTTTATTCAGCATAAATATGGTCTTGAAGAAGATTAATGTAATTTACAAAGGGATTCCGTCTCGACCAATAGGCTTTGCTAGCTAAAATCTCTGTTTTAGCCACTTTAATCACAACGTATTCCTACTTGTATGTCTACTTTTTGTCTAGTTTTCATTTTGTCTCCATTTAAACTAAATGTCTATTATTTAGCTGAGACCTAAATGAAACCTAAATAAGAATTATCAGTAATTCCATTGGGCAGCTGTTGGATCTCTAAATTATCCCATGATGAGTCAATGTGTATGTGTGTGTGTGTGTGTGTGTGTGTGTGTGTGTAATGTTTGTGTATGTAAGTGTAGTTGTGTGTGTGCTCGTGTTTGGGTGTGCGTTTTGGTGTAGGTGTGTGTGTTTGTGTGTGTATAGGTGTAAGTGTGTCTGTGTGTGTGTGCGTGTGTGTGTATGTGTAGGCATGTGTAGGTGTGTGTAGGTGTGTGTGTGCGCGTGCGTGTCTGAAGGTGTAAGTGTGTGTGTCTGTGTAGGTGTAAATGTGTGTGTAGGTGTAAGTGTGTCTGTGTGTGTGTGTGTGTGTGCGTGTGTGTATGTGTAGGTATGTGTAGGTGTGTGTGTGCGCATGCGTGTCTGAAGGTGTAAGTGTGTGTGTGTGTGTGTTTGTGTGTGTACGTGTAGGTGTAAATGTGTGTGTAAGTGTAAGTGTGTGTCTGTGTTTGTGTGTGTAGGTGTAAATGTGTGTGTGTGTGTGTAGGTGTAAGTGTGTGTGTGTGTGTGTGTGTGTGTGTGTAGGTGTAAATGTGTGTGTGTGCATAGGTGTAAGTGTGTGTGTGCGTGTAGGTGTAAGTGTGTGTGTGTGTGTGTGTGACTCTTTGGATTGGATTAAGCAGTTATATAATACAAATGAATGAACAAATTCATCTTCACTTGTCAAGAAGCAATCTTTGAAATACTACAAGTCCCAGAATGCATTCTGAATGGTGACATTTCTTTCAAGAACATATCCCCACACCATAACAGCAGCACCAGCTGCTGCCTGAGCCGTTGATACAACGCAGGATGAATCTGTGCTTTCATGTTATTTACAGCCAAACTCCCACCTGAGAAAGTCGTCAGTGTGTAAGGTAGGGTCTCAGGCGGGAGTGATGAGCACTGGGAAATGTAGTGAGGAAGAGCCATGGTCGCGCAATAACCGATGTTTCAATACGTTATTCAATAAATGATGCAATGCTTTATTCCAGAGAAAGTTTTAGGTTAATTTAAACTTCAGCGGTTGTGTTTTAAACATGGACACAACCCATTTGTCTGAATGTATTCCCGTCGTGAGCAAAATCAAAACAAACCCCCAACGCTCTTGCTCTGTTTAAATGGAACTGAACGTCCAGGGCACACAGCATGAAAATAACACTATGACCCTGCCATGTACTGACCGCCCGTCCAGAGAACACTTATACCTGTGCCAAAATCCCGACCAGTAAACACAGGGTTAAAGCGATTCAAAGAAAATAAAAACACCAGGACCTGGACATCCTTGTATTTAATAACACAGCTGTAAGACGCTAACACAGCATCTGCCTTATGCCAATGTTTTATGTTTTAATTATTCTATATCGTTATTTCTTATTTCTTCTTCTTCTTTTTTTTTACTTTCTTGTTTAATGAGTATTATATTCATGTCAGAAATTCAATGAAAAATATTAATTACAAAAAAAAAAAAGACAGCGTTCGTGATTAACAGACTTTCCCCTGAGGAGGGATTCCATGTTTCTGGTCCTTATTTGCGTTCGGATTATTTACATTTCCAGCATTTAGCCGACGCCCCTTATTCAGAGCGACTTACAAGGGCCTTCAAGGACCCAACTGTGGCAACTTGGCAGAGGTGGGATTTGATCCGGTACCTTAACCGCTAGGCTACCACAGTCCTAGCAGACACCCTTATCCAGAGCGACTTACAATTGAGTCCTACAATCCAAGCAGTTGTGGGTTAAGGGCCTCGCTCAAGGATCCAACAGTGGCAGCGGCGGGATTTGATTCCTGGACCTTCTGGTCCGTGGTCCAGTGTCTTACCCACTAGGCCACCACAGTCCCTAATCAGCACACTGCCGTATAGGGATGGACACGGTAAAGAATCGTCTATATTTCTAAGAAAAGGCAGCAATTACAAGGCAGAGCATCTTATGTACAATAGTTGCTGCTGAACTGTTCATATCCGGCGAGTCCGTGGGTGGATAATCATAAATCTGATGTTGACTCACTCAGATATTCTTAGGTCTCCACTTTAACGGCAAGCAGAGGTTTCTCATATAAGATGGAAATAACGTACCAATTTCCTGGTGGTATCCGAATAAAGAGACTTTATTAAAGTGGAGTTATTAAATATGGTTATTATACCATTGCTAATCTAACGGTGGCCTAAGACTTTTGCACAGTACTTTATTTGGATTATTCATTTTCATAGTACAATTCATAACCGGCAGTACAGGGCACAAGATGGGAATGGACCCTAGACAGAGCGGCGATCCTTCGCAGGGCACACACACATAGGCTCACTCACACTGGGACACTTTAGAGACGCCGCTTATCCTAAGCCACGTATTTAAAAACTGTACACAGGGGAATTCCATGCAGACACGAGGAGAACGTGCAAACTCCACACTAATAACTGCATTGCCATTTTTGGATAACGGGATACCCTTATCCGTTTATTCCGATGGGAAATATTGCATTTACAGTCGAATCCGGTTAATGGGACCACATCGGGACGCGATTCGACTGCATTAAGATAAACATCTACTAAACCAGGTAAGTGAATCATATCGGCACTGACAGCAAAAATACCCACCTTGTTTGTGAACACCGTGCTTTGTTGTCTTCACAGTGAACCTGATTTGTAAGGTAACGGAAAGTTGTGCTGAAACAAAAATTATAATTTGTGTGTCATAGGAAATAGACAGTAAAAAAAAAAAGACCATCTGACAGTATTGCAGAGCTCAAATGTTTTGCTCACAACACACACAGTACTGGCCAAAAGTCTTAGGCCATCACTAGATTCGCTGTTTTAGCGAACGTGTAAAGACTGTTTATAACATAGCGCCAATGGTTGGACTCCAAAAATTCAAACTTGGATCGGTCACTCCATGATCCTCGTTTTTACTGATTTTCATTCCAATCCTTGTGAGCTTTGACCTGTCTTAGTCTTTTCACCCTGTTACCTTCCCAAAAAAAAGTGGTTTCTTGGCTGCTACCCTTCCAAAACAACATTCCTGATCAGGCGTCTTCATACTGTATAAGGGCCAACTTGGCATCCCAATTAAGTTGCCAGATCCTGCTACTGCTCAAGTGTAAGGGAAGGTTGTTTATTTGATGCTTATTTCACATTTGCGGTATTTGTGTTTGTATCCTAATAAAGAGACTGAGAACTAATTACATACGGTCACTATACCATAGCTGCAGCAACATATCTAATGGTGGCCTAATACTTTTGTACAGGTATAAGATAAAGGTCTTTTGGATTAGTGTTAAGAGTGGGTGCTTTGTTTTTCTCTCTCTCTGCAGTTCCGCTTTCTGCCTTATACTCTTGTAATATGTTTAGACTTCGTTTTGGAAAATTAAACGTCTTTGCCTCGTGAAGCCCTGGACTGCTTTGTAAAATAATTTGATGAACATCTTTGGACTGAGCCTGTCTGAACCTTTTTAATTGCACGATTTCCCTTTTGAAATGGAGCCGGTTAAAGCAAACTGCCACGACCCGCATCGATGAAAGTGGCAGAGGATCTTGGAACTTGACCGTACGCTGGAGTGACCACATTCCATAACATTGCTAGATTCAGAAATGACGGAACTGATAATACACTGCTGATAACACAGCTTCAGTCGCAGAGGAAATACAAAAATGAAAAAGTTGATCCTATTAGAGTGAACAGAACCCAAAATTCAACTGGGACGGAAAACATCTGGAATGTTTTTGGTTTGGACATGAATATTGTGAGCCAACCTGTGTGCATTTTAGCTACGACAGGACGCCCCCCCCCCCCCCCCCCCCCAACCCCACACACACACGGTTTGGTCGGTAATGATACCTCATCTGTGTAACGCACCGGTTCCTCCATTTGCAAAATGCACACACCCTCGGCTCGTAAGGGCGCTGGAGAAGGGTACAGCTCTTCCCATAGGGAGACATTTTAGTTGATGGCAAAGGTCAGGGTGAAAGAATGATACGCGCTGTGGGTTTCCACAAAATGGTGGCCTTCAACTGAAACAAAGAACAGTACAGAGATCGAGAAGGATGTAGGAATAAAGCTGTAACCTTACTCAACCTCTGTAGCTTGGCTCGAAGCTTTGAAAGCGTTCTTAATCAGTCCTACACAGTTTTGCACTACATTTTTAACTACTTTAAGCTCCTCTTCAACTTGTGAAGATTTGATCATCAGTCTGGTTGGAGTTGAGCAAACGCAACAAAATGATCTGAAATGGCAAAAGCCGAGGTGTTTTAGCCCCTGCAGGATTCAGTGGTGCCTAGAGCTAAAGGTTTTATATTTAACTGCCTCTGAAGGTACAACACCACCTTGGCCTCATTGCCCTCTTGCACACTTTCTACATGGCAGGCAAACACACGTGCCCTATGGTTTACTTTCAATTAAAGCAGCAAGGAGCCTAAAAGAAGTGCAAGAAATGTGTAATACCCGAATACCTGTTTTAAGACTCGCAACTTGCATTTTCTTTTAAGCCTAGGAAGTGAAGATTGGTTAAGAGAAAAAGTCATTTTAAATGATTAAAAGCTCATTATAATAGTCTATAATAAGTAGTTTTTTTTAGGTCTTTATGCCTGCTACAATCCATTTAACTGCTAACCTTGTGCCATCCCCAATATATTTACAAACTTATTTATTGCAGTCATATTTACTGCAGCCATAAATTTTAACTTTCTGTTCAGAAAGACCGAGTGAAGTGCTTTCTATTTATTTAATTTTAAATAATGTTATCATATAAAACGTGTGTTTTAATCCCATATCTAATTAATGCAACTGTCCGTTTATTGTTATTTAACATTACCCATATCAGGATGGTGTGTGCTGGGAACAGCCCATTAGTCACATCACCATACAGTATCTCACAAACGTAAATACACCCCTCCCAACTCATTGCATCTTTTCGTTAGACAACACTGAAGATATGACACTTTGATATGATTTAAAGTAGTCAGTCCAGAGCTTGTGTAACAGTGCAAATTTGCTGGACCCTCAAAATAACTCGACACACAGCCATTACTGTCTAAATCGCTGGCAACAAAAGTGAGTACGCCCCTAAGTGAAAATGGCCAAATTGTGCCCAAATAGCCATTTTCCCCTCCCCGTTATCATGTGACTCTTACAAGGTCTCAGATGAGAATAAGGAGCAGGTGTTTTAAATTTGGTGTTATCACTCTCACATACTGGTCACTGGAATTTCAAGGGGAAAAAAAAAAAAAAGAATTGTTGCTCCACATAAAGATGGCCTAAGCTGTAAGTAGACACCCTGAAAGTGAGCTGCAGCGCGGTGGCAAAGAGCATACAGCGGTTTAACAGGACAGCTTCCACTGCCATGATCGACCAAAGAAGTGGAGTGCACGTGCTCAGTGTCATATCCAGACGTTGGCTTTTGAAAATAGACATAGGAGCGCTGCCAGTATTGCTGCAGGGGTTAAAGGGGTGGGGAGTCAGCCTGTCAGCGCTCAGGTCATACGTCACACACTGTATCAATGGTCTGCATGGCCAGAAGAAAGCGGATTCCAGTGGAAACCCGTGAAGCTCTAGTGAACTCCATGCCCAAAAGAGGCAGTGCTGGGAAATAACGATGGCCACAAAAAACAGACGGCACAATTTGGCCATTTTCACATACGGGTGTACTCATTTTTGTCGCCAGCCGTTTAGACGTTAATGGCTGTGCATTAAGTTATTTGTAAAAATCTGTAAACTGACTACTTTACACTGGATCAAAGTGTCATATCTTCAGTGTTGTCTCATGAAATAGATTAAAATGTGAGACGTGTACTCACTTCTGTGAGATAACGTGTACGTCTCCGCTTTGACCCTTTTATCCTTCCACAGCTACCCCATTCATCAAATCCTCCTACCTGTTCTTTTCCTTATCGGGTCCAGTCTTCTCTTCCTGGTTGGTAATTTGGTTCCTGTTCCTGGCTCCTGTTGCTCCTGTCACTCTTTTTTACGATTTCTCTGCTTCTGTTCCAGTTAATGTCCTGTACCCTGCCTTGTGTTCCATGTTAACAGTTAGCTGTTAGCTGTACTCACCATGTCTGTTCATCTGGGTTGGGTATAAAACCCGGCTCCGATTTGGAACTGGTTCTAAAATTCCAAGAACTGGTTACCCGTCAAAAATAGTTTCAATTCCATTTCAAAGTTACTACTAACGCATTGTAGGCTTCAAAACATGTCTATATTAAGGAAGCAGCTATCTGCCAGAGCTGGTGTGTCATGTAATCAAGCAGGTCATCGGTTCATTTTGTTCTGATATCCTTTGTTGGAGCTTTAGTGGGAGATGGATGCTCAAATCGTTGGCTCCGCTTTGATAGAAAAGAAAAATATTTCCTATGTGTGAAAAGTTGATCTATTGTACAGAAGGTTGCACCTCCAACATGGCAAAGCATCTAAAGCATCAGCATGATATTGATCTTCAGTGGAGTACTGGGTTCGACCTGCAGAATTGCTGCCAGGAGAAACCAAACAGCTTAAAGTGATCAAAGCTTAACATGACTGAATATCCTAAAACAATAACCTAGGAAAGTCAAACTTCAGAGTACTTAAAGAGTACTTTTGAGCAGTAGTAAGTGAGTGACGTTTTAATGCAATAAACCAATGTTTAGGTTTTTTACTAGAGATGCAAGGATTAATATTTTCTTGGACAATTCCATTTACATATATAAATCATTAAACAAAACAAACCTGGCTGATTCTGATTTGGCCAGTTCCGGTATAGACGCGTTTCCCTGTCCAAGATTTTTAAATGACATATCGCATATACATAGCTTTTGTTGAACTTTTCTTTTAATGGAAATCTCTACCATTAAAACAAAGGATAGCTGTTAGCTTTTGTCTGGCTCTGCACTCAGTAGAGTTTTCTTTAGCTTTGTCCACTTCCACATACTCAGTGTGGTTCCTCCGCTGCTTACTTTTGTCATGTAGACTGCAAACAGAACTCACTTACTGTGAAGAACCAGAATGCTGAAAACATGGCTGTAACCCAAATAACACCAGATCACTGCTCTCTTACTAACACTGCGCTCTTTAGTAAACTCCAGAGCAAAACTAAAATGGTAACACATCCTCGTCATCATCGTGTATCAGCACCGGTCTGTCTAATAAATAAGCACACAGTTTAAAGCTGGAACTGTGTCTAAATTATGTGAATTGTGAATTATTGTTAGTGAAAGCAGTGTGTTTTTAATATGCTTGTCGTGAGGAGTGCCAAGTGTCTATGTCCATCTGTGACTGATTCGGTCACATGATTGGTGCATACGTTTTACTTATAATAAGTTTAAATGAGAAGTATAAAGCTTAACATAAACATAATTACTTTTGAAGTTGAAATATAAAAAATAAAGATGTTTCTTCTACCTAAACATGAAAACTAAAAGTTGGCAGAATGTTTCACTATCGGAATCAAAACCCAGAATCGATAAGCAGAAGTGGAAATGATAAAATGCACGATACACAGCTCTACTGTATATAATAACAAGAAAAAAAAAAAAGTCTGTCTCTGTCCACATTTGTATTTATTTACTGTATATTACCGATTTACACTGCTCCCAAAAATTAGGAGATATTTCATTTTGTGAGCAATATATTTATTTTAGCATTAATTAATTATTTCACTTGTTATATTACATTTTAACATTACCCATAATATATTTCAATATACTGTACATAAAGTATAGCTATTTATTAATGGAACAAACTCAGCCATTTAGACACTATACTACTGACTCACAAACTGAATAATTAATAATTATTCAATAACATTATAATTATCAGAACATCACTTTTTAATGCAGAGCATCGTAATAGGACAGTATTCATTTTATTAGGTAAGAAATGTCAAGTGCAAGCTGTGTGCCATGAAACAGAGTGTGTGTTAGTGTGTTAGCTGTCACACAGGAATGAGTATAAGTGTATAAGGAAGTGTCCAAAATGGTTTACAGTTCTGTTCCCTGTAGGCTAACAGTGCTTATATGGTACATAGAATGCAGGAAAATGTGCTTATGGGATATATAAATACAGGTGCTTCACAGGGTCAAGGAGCTTAAATGTGAGCAACGATGTAAAAAATGACCGCTCGTTAGGAGTCCTAGCAGAAACACATTAAGCTGCAGAAGTGGTGTTAACTTCTTCTTATGTAAAAAGTTACTTTGCTGTACAGAGGTTGTGTGTGGCTAAGGCTAAGCCTGATTGGACCTCTGTCTCTGTCAGAGGTCACATCTCTTTCAGTAAACAGACACCACTCAACTAAACACATTTCAGATTAATTTTAGGTTTGTTCCATGTTTGAAGCCAGCATAATCAACATCTTGTTTGTTTGTTTGTTTGTTATTTGGTACTTTTACATTTTGGCAATGCATTGGAAACATAAAACAGCACTTATTCTTTGCTTTTCAAACCAATTAAAGGGACGAAAGACTAGTTTTTCAGTTCAGCGTTAGGCTGGGCCAGAAAGCGGACATGACTAATAACAGCAAATAGAGTTTAGAGAACAAAGGTTTAAACTTGGTCTTCTGATGTTTAAATAGAATTCGAACGCCTCTTCGCTACAAAAAATTGGACATCAAATGGTCCGTTTGGCATTTTTAGCCCCCACACTTCATTAAAACATTTCACTTTGAACATGGGCATCCTCAATAAAACACTCAATGGTGTGATCTTCCAACCACTGAGCACGTAGTCCAGTCCAGTCAGTGGAGATAATGTATCAATACGGTATAATAATCTGCATAAAACTCCAAAAAAGGTGTGCATGTGTACACACACACACACACACACACGCGGGCACACGTTTCACTTTATTTTCACTTATGTCATGTCTTTATTGATTCGTATGCACTCCTTTACTCTCACTATTGAACATTAATTACATATGAATAGACACATAAAAAAATCACTGGAAGATCAGGAATTGATTAATCCTACTTCCATTACTACTTATAGGAAATGATGTTTAAGCCTTCAAACTAAGCTCAGGTTAAACCGCCATCCAGAACCAGTTACGTTTCAATTCCGAGGTTTAGATCCATCTTGACTGGTGACCATAATGACGAGCAAAAGTTGCACAGGAATGCATTCTCACCACAGCTGCACACTGTCGCATGCGTGCCTTTCTTCCGCACTTGCCATTGCCTGCATCTCACTCATGACTCAACTGAGTTTTTAGATTCTTATAATTAGTGATATCATTAACGGGACAGAGAAGAACCCGTTACGGATCACAATCTGCTCGTGCAGGGACTACAGAGGACTCTGTATTCTGGTATTCTCTGTATTCTTAGCTACTACAGCCTTGGTTAAGAGTCAGCACATGGAAAGCAAAAGCGCTCTTATCCCCAAACAGAGTATCAAGGAGTATGTAGGCATGAGCAAGCGAGGGAGAGAGAAGCGAACATGACAGTACTCAATGCTCGTCAAAGAGAAGAAGTGAATAAATGTGAAGATGTGAACGCCATTACAAATGTTATTTGTCTCATTTGCTATCTTGTGCCATCCCCCAGTGCAGACCTGTTCAAATTGAGCAGCAGGAGAAAATATATGGAAAAATCAAGTCATATATGTGAAATCACTCCAGAGGCATTACACAAGTGATCTGTAATCACTGCTCAGGCCAAGCATCAAAAATATTAAAATATGTTTTATTGTGTTACTCAAAAAGCACAAACAAAATAGAAAAAAAGCAAGGTTTAGTTTTTGGCTAACCGTGTTCAAAATCTCAGTATCCATTTCTTGCAAGAATTTTTCTTTCAGTGCATCACTAGATTTGACTTTGGACTGCAAAAGACCTCAGTCTTCTCAAATCCTGGCTTCACTCCATTTCAACGGTGGAGCCATGTTATGAAAACCCAGACTTTTATTTATTTATCAAGGTCAAGTATTGTGTTGTAGTATTTCTGCCATTTTTCAAACCCCTCAAAATCTATTCTGCTCTAAGAAGAGGCTGTGGTAAATAAAACTCCCGATCATCACACTTTGAAGCTTTATGAATAAAGTCATTTTTTGCAGAAACGCTTGAGAGGATGGAGGAAATATTTGTTGATAAGTTTGATATTGGCTGAAGGGAAGAAGTATCACTTTCATTCCACTCCTGCCCTGCGGCCCCGTGCTGGAGATCACAGGAGAATGGCAACCAGCAGGAGGAAACTGCTAAAATATAATGACACAACCTCCAGAGCTTTCTGGGAAGTACAATAAGCTGAACGGTGCAACACCAAGAAACCACAGCCACATGTTCTCCAAAGCTAGTGGTCTCAAAGTTCGCGTTACCGACCGGCTTTCTCAGTACACTCCCTCACACATACAGGTTTTCAGGCTTTGACTTGCGGTTCATGCAATTAAAAGCAATAAGTAAAAACTTTAAAACATTTAAACGTCTCAAATGCAATTTACAAAAAGATGCTAAGAATGCTCAAGAAATCGTTTTTAACTGTTTGCATCATTGTGTGTTTTAATCAATCTTGGTTACTGACAATTCGAACACTTTATCGTAGGAAATATATTACATTATAATAGGAAATAACTCTGGATGTTGCAGGCATAAACAGCATGTTCGAAATAAAAGTATTTGCCTTGCCATAAATAACATCGCAATTTGTCACAATTCTTTGCCAAGGAGAGGCGTGAAATGGAAAAGTTTGTCCTCTGATTAACTCTATAAGTGCCTACATATACCTAGAAGTGCCGGTCATTTGACTGCTGTGACTTCCTACTAGTTAGCACCGCATTGGATTCATCAACTTAAAGGTTAAAAACTTTAAAAGATGACAATGCATTTCCTGTTATGGGAACAAGTGTATCTTCTCATTCCCTCTTGGTTGTGTGCAGCCAGCAAGGCATGTTTATATTCCATTAAGTGTATATGTCTGTATGGAATAGGTCCCTGAGATTTGCTGCTACAACAGCCTTTTTTCAAAAAAGATTTTCCACTAGATTTTGAAACGTGACTGTGAGGTCAGGCTTCTGATGATAGGCAACAAGCCCTGGCTCTCCTTTTGGGTCTTTTTATGTGCAAGCCAGACAAGCTCTCAAACAAAGTTGGCAAACCAATCCTCTAAAGAGTGGGCAGAAAGTTGATGAACTGACTTGTTGGAAGTGGAAACCTATAAATGTGTCATATTAAGAGTCACTGTGATATTCAGTACAATCCGTTTTACTGCCAGTGTTTGTCTATGGAGAATTCCAAAATGTCTGCTTTATATTATGAATGTTACCAGTGAGTGTTGCTGAAATAGCAGAGTAGTGGTGATCATAAAACTTTTTCTATATAGCGTCTATTTCACTTTTAACAAATTCATCTTTGCTGATGAATCTGCGGCTGGACTTGAAATGAACAGCCGCTTGTACCAAGGCATACATATCAGCAAAAGGAAGTACAGTAAACTCCTGGGTGAACGTTGTGCAACTTGACATTATGCAAGGTGTGTTAAAAATGTTTAGTGCCACATTAATGTCAGATCTTTCCACGATTATAGAAATATATGGAATCAGGGCAGGGTGATGTGGCTAAACTACTGCAAATACATTCGAATCATGGTATTCATCTATCAAACCATACCATTATGTCATCCACTCAGAGAATACATTCAAACCAAGAAAAATGATCCGCAATAGGAAATTAGGTTTAGAAACGTACCCATATTACTTCATGAATATTAGACACACTTTATTACGTGGTAATTTTGGTACCATGTTTCAGAGTTTCGAAAGAAAACAAGAGCATTTTGACCTTTTGATTCTGCTCAAAACGGACACCACCCCCAATTCCCTGAAGTCACGGATTCTTGGTTCAACACCAGCAGCAACTGGAGCTGCAACTGAATTTTGCTGGTGAAAAGCAGTGGAAAACAGAGCGGGTCCAAATGACGTGTAGTGCACGATGCATGACTTTAAGCTCTCTAAATTGTTAGTGGTAATAATCCCGCGTTCGATCACCGACTGGAGGTATGACGCTAGACGATATCCATCACCGGCACGGAGCAACTGATCACAAAAATAGCTGTGTGTTTACGTGCACGTAATAATTCTAATAACTGCACAAAATCCGATTCTGTCAGCAATTTGATCATGGAGTTTACATGCACTTTGGTGCATCAGATTTTTGGAAAACATGACTACGGCATTCTGACAAAAATCTCACAGAAGGACGTGACTTTAATCGTGAACGTAAACTTCAAATTTCCTACCATGACTTCTAAACATGGATCCACGTGAGCAGAAAACACAAATGATTTACACATTTTTAATGGTTTCTAATAATAAGCACCGCCGCTTTTCTGCATTTTTTCGTTGGGTCCTGCATTTAATTTCAGGGTTGCCAGATCCTGCGAGAGCAACAAGCAACCAAATCTAAAGACAAAACTCTATCTTAATTAGTGTTCTAACAACATGCAAGTCTAAAATCACAGGGCTGAGGTTAAAAATGAGCGAACAAACTACACCTCCATAAAAATACAGACACTACCAGCCTCACAGTCCAGGTGGCTACATTTAATTGTTCACTCATGCTCACTCGCTTGGTTGGATGATGGATATTGCTCAAAAGACAGCAATCTACACACTGTCAGTAATGGGTTGTGTTAAAGCTTGACAGCAAATGAGGCCGAAATTTATTTTGCCGTCTGCAAACAAATATGAAGATTATGACAAATTTTGTCGATCAATTGCACCGTCAAGTACAGTTATGGCTTGGGTGTTCTTCCTGTCCACAAATCTGGTTGCATAATGTTGAACTTTTGGGATTAATTCGCTATTCTTTTTCATGTTTTAAATAAATACGATGTTATTTCTATTCATGTCATCAGTAAGCAACAATTAATATCCTCTTAACGAGAGTGCAATGTACGATTTTTACAAACACATGCAACAACAAATCCCAGAGAATATTGATATAGTATTTACCAATATACTACATCATGGCATTTTTTCCTTTTACATTTACAAGTGGAACAAATCCAAGTAGCAGGAATGTTGGTGCGGGAAAAAATAGGAGGTCACCCAAATAAGTAACTACGCTTTACAAACAAGCGCCAAAAACCCGAAACCCACAATTACCAATATTTATAAGTAACTTTCTAGAAAAATAGTCCAAAGTCACTAAGAATACAGAGAACTTGCAACTGTTTGATATGCTGAGAACTAATATATAATACTCTTTATCTGATTTATTAATCAGGCGTAGCAGGCTGACACAATTGGCTGTCTTTGTGAGGAAACTAGAGTTGTGGGATCATCCCCTGGCACTGCCCAGTGTACTTCAGGTATAAGCACCAAAATCCACAGGACCCTGACTAGTAAAAAAAATAGGGTTAAAGCATGAAGTTTGTCTAAAGATCATCGATTGCTGCTGATGACTGGGACTTGAAACTAGATTAGAGTTTAGTCGTCAGTGTGCTCGGGCATTACCCCAAATTGTAAGACCAGGGTAAAATCTCTACAGAGCTTATGGGTTACATTTGCAGTACCTCAGTGTTATTCGAATCAATATTTTATTTAGATACATATACTTATATTGGGAATTTCCCCATTGTGGGAATAAAGGATTCATTAATATGCTTATATTGGGCTGTGGTAGCCTAGTGGTTAAGGTCCATTGGCCAGAAGATCCATAGTTCAAATCCCACCTCTGTGACGCTACCATAGTTGGGTCCCTGAGCAAGGCTCTTAACCAACAATTGCTTGGAGGTAAGACTGTATGAACTCCAAGTCTGGATTAGGGTGTCTGCTAAATTGGGATAAATGTAAATATTTAGTTGGATATGCTTTATTTCTTAATTTATTTCACTAGTTATCTATA
>JAUZST010006881.1:0-14554 GCA_034779995.1 Parotocinclus haroldoi
TGTTTGTTTGTTTGTTTGTTTGTGTGTGTGTGTGTGTGTGTGTGTGTGTGTGTGTGTGTGTGTGTGTGTGTGTGTGTATAAACAAACTAGAAACAATGGTTTAAAGCTTTATTGAAGTTATATATTAAGTAATTGTGTTAAATATGTTTATTTAAATAGAATACCAATTATACAATATTATTTAAAATTTAGTTTCTTGTATTAAAATGTAAATATTTAGTCTGATGAAGTTAGAGGGAATTAGAGGACTTCTAAATGTGTTTGGGAGATATGATTGTATTCAAAAAAATCGTTCCACCCACCGTCAGTTTATACTTACTGTTTGCTCTCCACAGCTTCATCTGTGATAACTGTTTGAAGAAGGCAGGGAAGACGAGGAAGGAAAATAAGTTCTCCGCAAAAAGTAAGTGACCCCTTTCAGATGAGCTTCTGTTACAGATCTGCTGTCTTTGTAGCCACATAATTTCTATCATGAAGCAGCACTTTTAGGAAGTTTTAGGAAGATGAACGTTTAGAAGGTTCTTTTTCCTATTAGAATGAGGTCAGGACTCAGTGCAGTTCTTGCACATGGTTCCAAACTCTTTTTATTTCTTTGTGGAATAACATTTCAAAATGTTATGACTGTAACATTAAGATTCTCTTTTGTGGAACTAAGAACTTTACAGTTCTGCTTTCTCCAGACCCAGTTTCCAATAGAATCAATAAATACTGTTTGTGTGTTTGTGTTTGTGTTTGTGTTTGTGTGTGTGTGTGTGTGTGTGTGTGTGTGTGTGTGTGTGTGTGTGTGTTTGACAGGGTTACCCTCCACACGGTTGGGTACATATATCGAGGATCGGGTGAATAAGTACTTGAAGAGACAGAACCATCCTGAAGCTGGAGAGGTGTTTGTACGAGTGGTGGCCAGTTCAGATAAAACAGTGGAAGTCAAACCCGGCATGAAGGCCAGGTCCGTGTACAAACATAAACAAACATTTGTCTTGTTATACTTGTGAGGACTTTGCATCGACCTGAATGTCAATTAAGCACATGTACCCTCAACCTTATAAACTTGAAATCAATATTTGACTCTTTTAGTTATTAGTTATTTAAATAAAGGCTTAAAAAAAGCAAGTACAGGCAACCGGAAAACAATCCTCAAAAGTGAAAACTCCAGGTTTTTCTCGTCTTTGTAAAGACATTTGGTTCTTATGAGACAAGGTACTCGCACACAAACCTCAGTAATCCAAGGGAGATCTTTTGACTCTTGGATCTTTTAAAGAAAGCCGCCTATCCCAATGAGCCAAAACCTTAAAACCATGCACAGATCGATGGATAAATCAGGCTCATAATTTTGTTAAGCTCTATAACATTTTACATAGTAAGTAAACAGCAGCTCTTCTAGTTGACAGCTGCAAGTAGTCGACTACAGCAGTTCTAGTAGTCGATGTTGGGTTTTCAGCTTGGCAGAGGTGGGATTTGAACCCTGGACCTTCTAGTCCAATACCTTAACCACTAGGCAATCACCATCCATACAAATGCAAATGTTAAATGGTAATGAGTAAAGACCTGGATCACTTCTAATAGGTGACGAATGGTCATAGGCAGACGGACAGAGCATGTCCTAAATGACAAGACTTATGAGGGGCTCCATCAAACAGAGATGGTGTGTTGCCATCCAGAGCTCAATGGATACTGGTCAGCATCATGACTGGTCTGAATGCACAGAAGAACTGCTGAGGTTCAAGTCCCAGAAATGTTCAGTGCTGATTACAGGTGGAATGTGTAACTACCCGCTACGTCTGGGGGCTGTGTAGATATGAGTGTCAGAACAGGGGCTTGGAGCAATGGAAGAGGATCACCTGGGATGATGATTCCCGTTTTCCATTAAAAGAGTGGTTGAGTATGTATGCACCCTTTACCCAGGGAAGTGATGGCACCAGAGTGCACTGGGGTAGAAGTAGAGCTGATGGAGGGACTGGATGCTCTGGGTTAATGTTCCTTTGTCTGGCCATTCATACAGGCACCATTTTAAGACGCAGCACCTATACCTGAACTTCGATATGGTGCGTTGTTGTGGTTGAAATTATTCAGCTGTGTGCATCTGCCACCTGGTGGTAGCACTTTGGTTCCATGGTGAAACTGATTTTGCAATAATGAGCTACTGAAGCGGAGTGCAGGACCTCTCTAGGGAGAAGAAAAGATTATTAGCATTAGGTATAAGTTATTAGGCCGACTAATGTTAGTTGTTAGTCAAACAAAATTTAGTTTAGACCTCTGTATTTAAAAAAAAAGTATATCAGTTTATTCCATAATAAAACTGAACAACTTCATGCCTTTGTCTCCCTCTTTGACAAGGTTAAGACCCTGTTATCATACTCAGTTTATTAAGTGCCTTTTTGTATCAGTTGCGTACGTGATTGTGAGAGAGAAACGCTACACAAAATCTCCAATCTCTTTTGGCCATTTGGTGTTCTCCCTGGCGTTAAGAAAATGCAACTGTCAGAAAGATATTGCACGTGATAGCTCAGCGGTCAACACTGTCTCATTTTTGCACCATGGTGCATCAGTATACTCGGTGTGGTTTTTCTTGGCAGCGAGTGGTTTTAGTGTTCCCCTTGTTTGAATGATAATGTTATTGCTTTATCTTCTTCATGTCTTTAATCAGGTTTGTAGATAATGGTGAGATGGCCGAAAGCTTCCCCTACAGAACCAAAGCACTTTTTGCTTTCGAGGAGATCGACGGTGTGGATGTATGTTTCTTCGGCATGCACGTGCAGGAGTACGGCTCAGACTGCTCGTTCCCGAACACCAGGTAAACCCCTCACCTCACCGGTACCATTAGATACGGTTCCTCCTAAGACAGGAGCTCTGACGTGTGTTCTTTTCATTCCAGGCGGGTATACATATCATACCTGGACAGTATCCACTTCTTCAGACCTCGCGTGCTCCGGACGGCAGTGTATCACGAGATCCTGATTGGTTATCTGGAATATGTCAAGAAGTTGGGGTGAGGTCCTGCTTTCTCAGCTTGATCTTGGTTTGAACGAGAGTGGTAACATTGAACCCATTGTTAACATTGTCGTCTGTAGTTATGTGACGGGTCATATCTGGGCCTGCCCGCCTAGCGAAGGTGACGATTACATCTTCCACTGTCACCCTGCTGACCAGAAGATTCCCAAACCTAAACGGCTGCAGGAGTGGTACCGCAAGATGCTGGACAAGGCCTATGCTGAGAGAATCCTGATCGACTACAAGGTAAAGAGACATGAGATATTAATCAACAGTTGTTAATAGCGTAAAAATGTATCTAGTATGTAGTGAAATAGAAATAATCAAAAGTACAGGCATGTGCCATTTAACGTTCTCTGAAACAATCAATGAGTAGGCGTTACTATAGCTGCTTGTGTATTTATGATAATGTAGTGTAAATATAAATACAGAGTGCATTTTCACAAGAAAACTGCATGCAAACGAAAATGTAAATGCATCAGAAATACTGCTGAAAACACAAGTGATGGAAACAGATTCTTCTGTTTAAACGGAGTAAAAAATGCATTGATAGACAGTTTCATGAACAGTCAAATGAAACACTTTATACAGCAGTTTATACAGTTAGAGAAAAGAAGTCAGAGAAAATATACAGGTTGTCGGGGGACAAACAAGGAGTACTACTTATAATAAGACAGGAACTTACTCTTACGGACACCATTTACAGTTACAGATAAGTAGCGGAAAGACACACATGACACTTGAGCATGAGTAACTTACACAATAAGGTCTGCATCACTAAATGAGCTCAAGATGGATGAATAATGGTAACAATAAGGACGGAAAGGATGAATAACGCACCTCTAAAACTCTTCCGAAATCCCTGTTGAAGTCTCACTTGTGCATGTGGATCAGAAGTGTTGATTGGCTTTTGAGGTGTCCGTCTGGGCAGAAAAGTAAGATGCCCAACAATAAAATGCTGCCAGTAAATAATAAAATGTAAATAAATAATTAACTAACATAGGAGTGTTAAAGTTTAGTACAGTACTCTGTACTGTAATATCCTACGCCGGGCAGTGCTGTACACCATTTATGCCATTTTGTCTCATACTTTTAAAAGGCTGGTCAATGCGATTGGAAAAAACCTAGATCAGTGAAATTTGTGTGGTCAGTTTGCGTTCGTTTAGTCCGATTGAGAGGAATTGTGTGTCAAAATAAATAAACTTATGTGCGTACAATCCTTACGGTACAGATTATTATTCCCTGTTATAATGTATTCAAATTTTAAGACCTTCACCTTTTGAAGGATGTTGGTCAGGTGGTTGTTAAACTGTATATCAGAGGGTGACACAGGACTGGATTTTCATTCCTGTCCCTTCCCACTCCCATAGAAAATCTTGTCCCATTCCAGTCTCAGGTCAGAATTTTAAAAAAAATTCCTGTCCTGTCCCACTCCCATCCCACTACCATTCAAAATGACTCGTGCTCCTGTATCGCTCCCATTTATCCTACTTATTTTAGTTTTTAGGCAATACAATTAAATGTAATCATTCCCATTCATTTGTGGTAATATAGGGATACATTTTATGCTTTAATCAAAAGCAAATCCTTCACTAAATGTCACAAAACATAAATAATACATGACCTGTGGTCCCTATAGTTTTTCCTATGGAGGACCAGCTGCCTGTTGAATAAACCCAAACATAACAAAGTTGCATTTCACTCATTTATTGAGCAATTATTGTATGGGATTTCAGAAGCAGCCCTTGTTTACTCCATCCATTGCTGCTGTTCTATCAATTCCGGTGGGAAGCCGGTGGCCGGAAGCACCGTTGACTTCTGGGCCATGTAGTTCTTTAGAATTGAGTTACTGTAGGTTTCTTAAAAGAAAAAAAAACGACAAAATGACTGTGCCTATTCTATGGTTCTCTTTTGTCTTATTTATTGGTTCCCACTCCCGTCTGCTCCCGTTAACTTTTTTTTTTATCCTGTACCGTCCCAATCACATGAGTAATAGTGGAGTCCCATCACGTGACCCGCGGGATTTCTGAAAAAATGTCAGCCTCTACTGTATATCGTAGTAATACACCCACACACAGCAAGAAACGTAAGATGTTAAAAAAAAAAATCAACTTTTCAACTTCCTGAAATTTTCGTTTCAGCTTTACAATTAAGGTTAATCATTTAGCAGTGGCAGCTTGGCAGAGGTGGGACTGTAGCCTGGACCTGCTGGGCTAAAGTCCTGTACCTTAAGCACAGTCTCCTTAAGCAAAGTTTTTTGAATGACATATTAAATACATCACATGAGCAGTACTTGCAGAAAAGTATGAGGTGGACGGTCGACATTTTCACTGCTCAAACTGATCTCGTCTGCTCTGACCAGTGCAAGATGGTGAGAAAGAAATGCTTGCAAACCTCCACAGGTGCTCACAAAACAGAAAGCGCTTTAGAGCTCTGACCTTGCTGTGCTCCTCTTTTGCATCCTCACCTCGCTTACTCTCTTTAATGATACTGTTGAAACCATAATCGCAATTTCAGAGGGAGCTCTCTCTCTAAACGCCATTTGTTTGAGATCGGCAGTCATCTCCGTCCCGGCGTAGGTCATCAGTTAGCTCTCAATCTTTCATTTTCCTCTCCAGGACATCTTCAAGCAGGCGACGGAGGATCGGTTGACGAGCGCTAACGAGCTGCCGTACTTTGAGGGCGATTTCTGGCCGAACGTTTTGGAAGAAAGCATCAAGGAGCTGGAGCAGGAGGAGGAGGAGAGGAAGAAGGAGGAGAACACGGCCGCCTGCGAA
Organism: Parotocinclus haroldoi; assembly: GCA_034779995.1. Lineage (NCBI taxonomy): Eukaryota > Metazoa > Chordata > Actinopteri > Siluriformes > Loricariidae > Parotocinclus > Parotocinclus haroldoi. The sequence continues at coordinate 5,766 of JAUZST010006881.1, forward strand.
ACCCCTGAGGTCAGATTAGAAGTCGTGTATGATTTTTGAACATCTAGTAGAAATGAATGATATTGTGTAATGATGTTGATGGACAAGGTAGATTCAGAGATGTTTGATGTAGCTGTAAATTGCGTTCTGTTTTGTGACCATAAATACCCCACACAAACTTCATTGGGCAAGTTGTGACCAGGCTCTTAGGAACTGCTGTGTCCAGCAGCCGGCTCTTAACCAAAGAACTACAAGATGTTATATATAGTTGTAACCAAATTTTAGTTGTTGGGTCATTTCAGAACCTCAGAGCAGGTCATGACAAATTAATATTTTGAGGCCTTTGTTTGTGACTTCAATAAATTAATTTTCAGAAGTGGTGGACATTAATGAAGTAAATGTAATCTGTTACTACACCCAAGTAGTTCTTCATTTATCTTCACTGTAGGATTTCCATTTTTTTAAACTGTAATACAAAAACAAATGCACACCAATCAGGGTATTAAATGACTGGCATACCTTGAGTGGCACTAGTTTTTTTATCTAAGGGCGCTTGATTAAGCAAGAGTCTTGTTATTAAAAAAGAACGCTAATAGGATATTTGAGCCAGAATTAAATCATTTGCTTTTACTTTTGATACAAATACTTTTGTACTTTTACTCAAGTGGAGGTCTAACGGGAAGACTGCTTTTACCTGAATAATATTTTTGCTTGGGTGTCTTCAACTCAAGTACACGGTTTGTCCACCGTGATTAAAAATAACCACCATGTCAACCCAGGAGGCTCCATAGATAGTTTTTAGTTTTAATATTTTTCGGTTTACGAACTCCGATCTTTGCCAACAGATTCCACAAGTCAGTTGAGTTGTTCTAATTATGGGGGATGAACAGATGAATTGAATTTCCACTTTCTGCTATGAAGTTCTTCAAATGACTGAATATAAAAAAATATTTCACGTTTAAGAGGATATTAGCTAATTCTGTTTAAAAATTTTCTGAGATGAACATTATACTCAGCGTGGCTGTTTGTGGAAACTAAACAATAATACAAATAGATCTGGTGACGCAACCAGTGCAAGGGCCCAGCTTTGAATCCATTGGTCCATTTTAGCAGAGTGGGGCATCACCCAAGTGCATGATTGGCTGTATCTGAGGGAGAGGAGGCTATTCTGGGGAACAACAGCAACCCCTGTGACGTTTGGTGGACTGACAGAGTTTTTCCTGCACCTTGTGAATTTATCTAATAGGTGCCGGAGACGCTGCTTATCCTTTTGATTGCTTCAGACTTTTTACTCCGTGTGTTCTTACTCACTAGGGGACGCCGAGTGACAGCAAGAACGCAAAGAAGAAGAACAACAAGAAAACCAATAAGAACAAGAGCAGCGTGAGTCGAGCCAATAAGAAGAAGCCTGGCGTGCCCAACGTTGCCAATGACCTCTCTCAGAAGCTCTACGCCACGATGGAGAAACACAAAGAGGTTATTGCATTATGGACGTCCGATCGCGTTCGGCCATTAATGCCGCAACTCCTCGCCCTTCACACTCTCTTTATCCCTCTTCAGGTCTTCTTTGTGATCCACCTGCACTCGGGGCCCATGGTGAACACCCTGCCGCCCATCATGGACCCTGACCCTCTGCTGTCCTGCGACCTGATGGACGGCCGCGATGCCTTCCTTACACTGGCACGGGACAAGCACTGGGAGTTCAGCTCGCTGCGGCGCTGCAAGTGGAGCACCATGTGCATGTTGGTGGAGCTGCACAACCAGGGCCAGGACCGCTTTGTCTACACATGCAACGAGTGCAAGCACCACGTGGAGACGCGCTGGCACTGCACCGTGTGCGAGGTCAGTGGATGTGTAATTAGAACTCTCGGTGGTCGGTGGTTGAAACTGCAGCCATGCCGTTTAGGAGCGTTTTAGTTGATCGCTGAGTTTGGCACTTTGCCGGGCAGGATTAATGTATCGAGCAATATTAAGTAACCAGACACAAAGGCAATAAGATAATTTATCCTAATTAATCCTTTATTTTACCTGTTTAGGACTTTGACCTGTGCATCAATTGCTACAACACCAAGGGCCACGAGCACCAGATGGTCAAATGGGGTCTTGGTCTGGACGACGACAGCAACGGCCAGAGCGGCGAGGCATCCAAGAGCCCTCAGGAGAGTCGGCGCCTGAGCATCCAGCGCTGCATCCAGTCGCTGGTCCATGCCTGCCAGTGCCGCAATGCCAACTGCTCGCTGCCATCCTGCCAGAAAATGAAGCGTGTGGTGCAGCACACCAAGGGCTGCAAACGCAAGACCAATGGCGGCTGCCCCGTGTGCAAACAGCTCATCGCCCTGTGTTGCTATCACGCCAAGCACTGCCAGGAGAACAAGTGCCCTGTGCCGTTCTGCCTCAACATCAAGCACAAGCTTCGCCAGCAACAGCTGCAGCACCGCCTCCAGCAGGCGCAGATGATGCGCAGGCGCATGGCTACCATGCAGGGCCGTGCTGGACCCCAGAGTCTGCCGTCCCCGCCGGCCCCGGGCACACCCACTGCACACGCTCAGCAGCAACAGCAGCAGCAGCCACAGCAGCCTAACACGCCTCAAACTCCGCAGCCCCACCTTTCCAGTCAGCCGCCCACGCCCAATGCTGCCGTCATGTCCCCCACGTACCCCGGCGCTGCCCGTAATGGCCAGCAAGTCTCACAGGGCAAACCTGGCACCCAGGCTTCACCTTTGCATCAGCAGCCGTCTCCCCTCCCTCAAGTCCAGCAACCGCAGCCACCGCAGCATCAAGCCCCTCCACAAGCGCAGACACACCCTCCTCCTGCTGCAGTCGAAATGGCACGACAGATCGAGATGGTGGCACAGGCGCAGCAGAACCAGAACCTCCGCATTGCTATGAATGGCATGGCCGTAAACCACCAGCAGCCACAGCATCGCGTGCCAGGACCCATGCAGCCCCCCATGCAGATCGTAGGTCCTCGTGGACCACAGGTCATGGCAGCAATGGCACCAGGCCAGTGGTCTCAAGCCGGATTGCAGCAGGTGGCTCAAGCGGCACCGCAGCAGACAGTGCCCATGCGACCCATGATGCCTCAGCAGCAGCCACAACGCATGATGGTGCCTGCTCAGGGCCAGCGCCCACCGCAGGCCCAACAACGACCCCCGGCCATCGCCCCCAATGCCCTGCAGGACCTGCTGCGCACACTGAAGTCTCCCAGCTCACCACAGCAGCAGCAGCAGGTACTCAACATTCTTAAGTCCAACCCACAGCTCATGGCAGCTTTCATCAAGCAGAGGACAGCCAAGTACCATGCCAACCAACCCCAGCAGCAACAGCCAGGCATGCAGCCTGCCATGCCGACCATGGCACCCATGCCAGGTGTCCAAAGGCCCGGCATGCCCCCTCAACAAGCTCAGCAGCCAAACTCGCAGGGCATGGCGGCTCTTCGGCCACCGCAGGGGCAGCTCATAAACCCAGCACATGCTGAGATGTACCGACGTCAGCTCCTACGGCAGCAGCAACAACAGCAGCAGGGCGTGATGCCCCAAGGACATGCCCAGTTTCCCCAAAACCAGGCCGCAGCGACCAGCTACTCACAGCAGCTTCGCATGCAACAGCAGCAGCAACAGCAGCAGCAGCAGTTGGCAATGCAAGGCGCCGCTGGGCCCATGAACCAGATCCCGGCCATGCCTCAAACGGGGCATCCAGGTCTGGGCATGGACGGCACGCAGAACCTGCTACACCAGCGCATCCTCCAGCAGCAGCAGCAACAACAAGCCGTTCTTAAGCCGCAGATGGGCTCACCTGCGCCGCCGAACCCCATGAGCCCACAGAGCCACCTGCTTCCCGGCCAGGCTATGCCAGGCGCCGCGCTAGGTAACCAGGTCCGCTCGCCTGCACCCGTGCAGTCTCCGAGACCACCTTCCCGCCAGCCACAGCAGCACTCCAGCCCATCGCCGCAGATCCAGCCACAGCCCTCGCCCCATTCCGCCTCGCCCCACCCCGGCCTGGGAGCACCCATGGATCAGCAGGGGCACCTGGGCACCCCGGAGCAGAGTGCCATGCTCCCACAGCTTAACGCACCGGGCTGTGCTAGCCTGCCGACCGAGTTGGGCTTGCCGGGGGACACTACGGGGGACACGCTGGAGAAATTTGTGGAGGGGTTGTAGCATTTTCAGCTGGACTCCAAAAACAATTCCTCCCACTTTACCACCTCTTTTTGGTTTTGTCCCGTCCCCATTTGTTCCTCTATAAAAAGTTTTTGTACTGATGTGTAAAAAGTTCCAGAAATGTGCTACGAAGAAAAAAGGAATGTCAATGTTTTTTTTGTTTTTTTTTTTTCTCTGAAGCAGGCTGCAATTTCTTTCATTCAGTTTAAAAGATTAAAGAAAATTGCTGTTTGGAAAAAAAAAAATTAATCGCAAAGAATATATTTTTCGGTTCAGACGGTGCGTGGTCATTCTGTTTAAAAATTATTTTTTTTTTTGGTGTTTTTGTTTTCAGGGTTTTTTTGGGGGTATGGTTTCACGCCTGCTCTTTTTTTTCCGAGAAGATTTACAGAAGTTGGTTCTATAATTCTATTATTCATACTTTTTTTTAATTTTTATTTTGTACCCTGTCGAACTTTTACGCGTTTGTGTTTACGGAATGTAAAATGATGAGGTTTCCCTCTGCTCTCAGCTTTCCTGCACATCGCATTCTCCTTCATGTTCGGAGGAAAACCTTCTGTCCTCATTGTGAAGTCTTTACGAGGATTTGTTTGTGTTGATGGGCATAACTGGGCACACACACACACACACACACACACACACACATGCAAACAAACACACCATCGGACAGGCTCTACAAACCTGGATGTCTCGTCGATCTCGAGTCAGTTTCTGTCTTGCAGATGTACAGATTTGTTGCTTTTTGTTTTCGTGATACAGATCTATAAATATAAAGCGGGGAGGGTGGGGAGGGAGACCCCGAGCCGCGTGGGTACGGAATGGGACGTGTTGCTTTTCGGAAGGTTTTTGGAGATCATCGACCCTCATTCCTCTCACACACAAACTTGAAGCGGGGCGCCACTCATCCTCGTTCTGTAAATCATGCGAGTTATTAAACAAAATACTATAAATATAAGAGAGAGAATGGAATCACTGTATAAACTGGTAAAAACTTATTTCTTACTTATATACCATATTGTTAAATAAACTGTGTGCAACAGAGCAAAGTTTGTGTGTGTGTGTGTGTGTGCGCGTGCGCGTGTGTGTGTGCGCGTGTGTGTGTGCGCGTGTGTGTGTGTGTGTGCGTGTGCGCGTGCGCGCGCGCGTTTGTGTGTGCATGTGTGCAAGCAAGCATGAGAGATTTAGGGGTGTAAGGATCAGTTACTGAGAAATCTTGTTCTGATCAACCAACACATCCATCAAGCCACGAGCTGGACGTGAATATTAATTTATATAATACAGGTAATGTATCAGGGGTGTAACGATATTCTGAATCGTTTCACAATACGATTTTCTCACGATTATTGACTTTACCTACATACATAAGCATTCCTTTTGTATGTCTGAAGTGTAAACAATGCGAAATGCTTGTACAAAAAACTTTAGTCGCCTGCAATTAAAAGAATTTTAATAACCAGTAAATTTAATCTTTCCAAATTGCATCTTGAACTGAAAATGACACTTTTTTTGTATCAATAGTGCATGACATGAGCGCTATACAATCATCTTTAAACGTCCAAAAATTCCTTCCGTTTCCATGACCTCATTACCTCATAATGATGCATATAATCCATGTGCAGCGTGAGTCAAAAGTCACAGGACAGGTGTGCCTGTTTTTCTGGGGTATAAATGAGGTGACACACGAGCTCTATTTTCCTTCGTCTTCCATCACTGCACACCAGGTGTGCTAAGGCTGGAAAAACCATTGGTGACGGTTCTTGAGACGATCACAGCTGACATGGATGACGTGTCTTGTCACCCGCAGCCCCGGTTTCTTTAAATGTGTCTATGAGGGATGCAACGGTGCTGTGTGAAATTGCTGATCTTTCTGGGTGTCTGGTGTTGCTATGATACAGCAGCGGTGTTCCCCGGCCATTAGAATCATCGATTCCCTCTTCAGTTACCTGTGATGAACAATAATAGTTTCTGGGTTGATAACTTTTGAACCACAAGAGATGTTGCAAATCTGATTTCTAAGACAGTTCTTCCCTTTGGAAAAACCTGATCCAATATGGTGGCTCTTTAGCATTTTCAGGACATATCCTGACCCTCACCCATTACTTGCTGGATAGACACTTTTTATTTTTCTTCCATTTTATTTCTGAAAATACGGAGTGTCCTGTGTCTTTTGACTCGTCGTGTATATCTACATATAATTGCGCCCTCTGGTGTTCAAAGATAACATTCAAAGAAATGTTATTAGATGTACATTCAGAAGAATGCACGATACCTCCGTAATTACACTGCATCAGTACCATCATTACCATCAATACCACAATTCTTGCACATACGTTGCATCCAGTTAGCTCCTGGTGTCTTAGAACCCCAGGTAATGGTTATAAAAATGTATTTGTACCCAAGGTTTGTCTAAACAAAATCAGGACGATTGACCTGAGGACTAACCTGGATTTATTGAATAAACAGGGTAAACACACCATTTTCCTGGGTGGTACTGTGGTGCAAGCGCTTAGCTTCAGCGATTTCCTGTGTAATCCTGACCTCAGACTCCACCTGTGTAGAATGCGTGGGTTTACTCTGGTCGCTCTGCTCTCCAATAGCCGTTTTTGCAGGTGCGGTTAAATAATACAAACAAACTAAACCTGTTTTTCTGGGTTATAAATGAGGTGACACGAGTTGTAATTTCCTTCCATCTCTGTGGTGCAACAGCATGATGCTGCCACCACCATGTTTCAGTATTGGGATTGTATAAGGCAGGTGATGAGCAGTGCCTGGTTTTCTCCACACACACACACACGCTTAGAATGAACACCAAAAAGTTCCATCTTCGTCTCATCAGACCAGATAATCCTATTTCTCCTTTCATGTCTTTCATGTGTTTTTGACAAACTCCATGCGGCTGAGTGTACATTAATGAGAAATAAAACTTTTTTGATTTTAGCAAATGGCTGCAACATAACAAAGAGTGGAAAATTTTAAGGGGTCTGAATACTTTCTGTACCCACTGTATACATATAATATTTCAAAATGTAATAACACCAGTAAAATATCTGTGGTTTTTGTGGGCAGTATATTTATGGACAGACTGATCAGACAATAGCCTTGAGCATATTTCACCCTGTTATGATATGTACAAATTTATCACCAGATATAAATAAAACAGGATGCAGTGCGGTGCAAAAGTCTTAGGCCGCCATTAGATTTATGGTATAGCAACCATATCTAATAATTTCTCTGTCCCTCTGTTAGAATACAATCAAGCTGACCGGTCTGCAATCTCAAGAATCTTGATAAGGAAGGGCAGCAGACAAAAAAACCACTTTTACAAAAGTTACAGAGTGAAAAGGCTAAGATGCTATAGCTCAATGAAATATCATTGGCAGTTAGTATTATGGTGTTATAATTGAAAGATTTGGGGTAGGTAATGACAAAATGTTTTATATTAACATATATTATATTATTATATATTATATATATATTATATTAACATATATTTTTTAAGATAAACCAATGCTAAAACAACAAATCTAATGGTGACCCAAAAATTTTGCACAGTAATCTGAATGTTAAACATGTATGATTTATTATGAAATAAGGGGATATTTCATTAGGTGATATTACATTTTGAAAAAGGCCCTAATTTTTGCTCATTTCGGTGTGAGATATATATATATATATATGTACAGAATATATATTAGAAAATAATTGATTATTGATTGTTATGAACCAATGAACCAGTATTTCTTCTTTATTCATTTTTGCTAACAGGATGGTAAATAATAAATAATACCAAAATGTTTCATGAAACATCACCTCCCAACAAAGAACAAAAATCTGCCAAACATTCAGTGTTGCTGTTAAACAATGACTTGTCTAATCGTGTGGACCACCAGAACAGGTTTTACTAGTGGATGAGTTTCCCCTCATTGTCCTGCATACTTTGTCATCTGTAATGTGTGGAACTAAACCTGCATAATAACGTTTCTTTGAAAAATCAGGGTTTTCCAGATTTGCCTGCAACCTGCAAACTGGGAGAGAGACATAACACATGGCTTTGTGCGCGCTCTCTTTTCCTTTTCCCCCCCATTTTCCTCTTTTTCTCATTTTACTTGCACATTTCACACTCACTGAGGTCTGCATTTAATTTCATGCTTCCCGGTCTCTCAGTTTGGCTGCCATATCTTTGTCTCTCTGTGAATTCTTTTCTTTTATGTCAGGGTATGCGTTTCCCTGGGGTTTTTTTTGTTTTGTTTTTTTTTGCCTGCGCTTGCCCTGTTGCGACACTTCATCTCAGCTATCATTATTTTAATTTTTCCATTATGCATACAATCTCTGTCGTATCACACCGTATTAAATACTTTATATGGACACGCTTATAAACACTATTAGATTTACTAAACTAAGTTTACCCGTTTGACTGCTCCTAATACATATTACATATACATATGTACATATACATACATATACATCCTGAATACATATTGAATCTAATCAGCCGGACACGTGACAGCGGCTCAGTACATTTAGGCATGTAGGTATGATCAAGATGAGCTGCTGAAGATCAAACTGAGCATTACTACTGTAGTTTGCTTACCCACTGCTATGGGGACCTAGTTTGAGTCCAGGCAGTGCCTCCAGATTAGGTCAGGCATA
>JAUZST010006882.1:0-14552 GCA_034779995.1 Parotocinclus haroldoi
TAGAATGAACACCAAAAAGTTCAATCTTCATCTCATCAGACCAGAGAATCTTATTTCTTATAGTCTGGGAGTCTTTCATGGTTTTTTGGCAAACTGCCATAAAGCCCCGACTGGTGGAGGGTTAGTGATAGGTGACTTTGTGGAACTTTCTCCCATTTCCCTACTCCGTCTCTGGAGCTCAGCCACAGTGATCTTTGGGCTCTTCTCTCACGATTGCTCAGTTTGGCTGGATGGCCAGGTCTAGGAAGAGTTCTGGTCATCCCAAACTTCTTCAATTTAAGGATTATGGAGGCCACTGTGCCTTTAGGAACCTTGAGTGCTGTAGAAAGTGTTTGTAACCTTGGCCAGATCTGTGCCTTGCCACAATTCTCTATCTGAGCTCCTTGGGCAGTCCCTTCGACCTCATGATTCTCATTTGCATTGACATGCACTGTGAGCTGTGAGGTCTTATATAGACAGGTGTGTGCCTGCCATCTCAAGAAGGATAAGAAGAAAAGGACCGCGAGTTAAATATGAGTGTCACAGCAAAGGGTCTGAATACTTATGGCCATTTCATTTCAGTCTTTCTTTTTAAATAAATGTACAAAAATTTCTACATGTCTGTTTTTTTCTGTCAAGATGGGATGCTGTGTGTACATTAATGAGAAATAAAACGAACTTTTTTATTTTAGCAAATGGCTGCAATGAAACAAAGAGTGAAAACTTTAAAGGGGTCTGAATACTCTCCGTAACCACTGTATATGTAGCACAACAAGCACAGGTTTTTATCCTCATTACATCAGAGTCAAACAAATATTAATGTGCACATGAAGTAGTGTCACTGTTCCTGGGATGTTTTAGGTTTACAGTCATCATATGGCAAACCAATAGAAAGGAACTATACATGAAACGCCTGTTTTATGAAAATTGATGACAGTATGTAAAAATTAAAATTAGGACCATCTCAGATGATCCCTCCAGCTAAGTACCAGATTGCTTTAAGAACTAAAGTGTATTGATTTCCAAAAGCACACAGCACAGGGAAATGCTTGAATTACTGAATATAGCAAAAACACTGAAAATCTCACAGCAGGTCCAGGATCTGTGGCACAAATTTTGTCTTAGTTAAGTCAGTTTATGTAAAATCATACTGAAGCACACCAAATGTAGAGGTGCACAGCTGTGCTGTCTGCTTGTCAATCAGTCATAGGGGCACCACTAAGCATAAAAACAAACCTGTTAAACACTACTTGCCATGAAAGAACAGTAATGCATTTTAATTAATTGCATTCATTTTGTTTCTGCTACTTTAACGAATGCATTTGCTTTAAATGTTCTAATGTTCACAAATGTTCTTCTTTTGAATATTTGTGGATGTCCATTTCTTTTGGGGAAATGTAGCTGCAGCAATCTAGGTTAAAATGAACTTTTCTGATTTTAGTTGGGCATAGCAATATACAGCACAAGCCCCATAAAATTACCTGATCACCTCTCAAATTATGGTGATTGCCTGTTGAGAACATTTTACATCAGCTACAATGAACATGTTGTATAATTCTATTTTAAATAAGAAGCTATGTTTTGGTTGGAAGTTACAACAGGACAAGATTATGTGTCTACATCTAATCCACAGAAAAATAATTCCATGATTACAGAATTAAACTTTGACATGACCAGTCCCCATACCTAAACCCTGCTGAAAACCTGAGGCGTAATATGACATATACGCATTTAATGCAATGTTTTGTGTCTATATATTACGCCTGTTATTTTATATATATACTGTATATATCAAATAACTGCCAGCAATAATTAAATATGCTGTTTCTTTGTGATATATTTGACTTGTCTATTCCCAAGTCTAATTCTCGTCGGTTGCTGAGGAAATTGGGATGGGATCACACAGGAGGGCGGTGATGAGAAAAAACTGAGCCAGTCAGAACAATCTGGCAACCCTACGGGCGTTTTTCCGTTTGTACGTTTAGATCAGTTCATCTTCCACATCACACTGTACAGCTGGGAGGACATGGTGACAGGAGACCCAAACAGAACGCAGTTGTTTAGACCTAGATGTAATTGTTCTGTTTTGTAGTCGACATAGCTGAGCATTACAATGTTCAGAAAGCTTCAGGTTAGTTGAACTTTTTTCTATAAATGGAAGATCTCTTGTTAACGGTTTCAGAGCGAATTTCTGTCAGATCATACGATTTTGCCTGCTGGAAGCAAGCATCTACTCAGTCTGAATGCTATTATTACTTAGATCAGGTAAGCTTTGTTGTTTTTATTCATGGGATGTTCAGATATTTCTGCTTATTAAAAAAGTCTAACAAATTACTTAAAACACTTACCTTATTGTGTCACTAGGCTACCAGAGATGTTGAACACAAATATACTCTAGTTAAATCAGTTGTCCATAATTAATAAGGCTATAATGTATTATAGGTCATTTATGTTTGTCTTTTTTGGTCAATTTTATAGCACTTGTTATAAACTGTACTACCAGTTAACATACTTTTAAAAAAGATATCTTCTTTGACCTTTTCTTTAATTTGATTGTGCTGCAGATGTGACTGGTTTATCATGTCTTGCAATAGCACAGCTCGAACAGGATGTTTGACATCAAGCACTAAGCGTAATGAGAGCTGTAGCACAGGAGATGTCTCTGTGACTTCCTCGGTTATAACTATGACAGTGGGCATCGTCTCGAATACTTTGGCTCTCTTCATCCTTCTGAAAGCTTATCGACGTCTCCATCTCAAATCCAAAGCTTCCTTCTTGATTTGTGCAAGTGGACTCGTGGTGACTGACTTCCTGGGACACCTTATTAATGGCTCTCTGGCTATTTATGTATATGCCTCAAACAAAGACTGGGAACATTTTGACCCCAAGCATACTCTATGTGGGTTCTTTGGCGTTTGCATGGCATTCTTCGGGCTGAGTCCTCTGCTTCTTGGAGGCATTATGGCCGTCGAGCGCTGTATTGGAGTGACTCGGCCACTGTTTCACTCCACAGTTTTGACTTCTCAACACATCAACAGGCTTTTGCTATTGACCTGGCTCATGGCCTTGATTGTGGCCTTGCTGCCAGTGTTAGTGTGGCGCCCTTACAAGGTGCAGGGGTCCCGAAGCTGGTGCTTTTTCCGCTTGGTGGGGATACGTGATTGGCTTGATGTCCTCCTCCCCCTGATCTTCTCTGTATTGGGATTGCTGGCTCTACTCGTCTCTTTCGTATGCAACAGTGTGACTGGATTTACTCTTCTCTGGTCCAGACTGCACCATAAACGTGACTACCATCAGTGTCGCAGAAGCTCCCTTCATTGTGAAATGATCTGCCAGCTGCTTGCTATCATGTTGGTCTCATGGGTATGTTGGGGTCCTTTTCTGGTAAGGACATCACTTCCTTTTTTGTATTAGTTCCATTAAAAATCCGTCACCTTCCCCTAACCTTTCAGATCACCTTTTTTGCCTAATTAATTAATTATGTAATGTAATTCATTTTGATCTAAAATTAATTATTTTTGTGGTTGTTTGATTTGTGCCCAGGTTACAGTCATTATCACCAGCTTGCAATTACAAGGAAATAGTGCATACAGCTACCTGCTGCTGACTGTGCGCCTGGCCACGTGGAACCAGATTCTTGACCCATGGGTGTACATTCTTCTTCGCAAGGCTGTTCTGAAGCAGCTCTTCCTACTTACACAGAGATGCCATAGTCCATGTCCAAAACATGCATTTGGCTGGCGTTTTAATGTTTTAGGGAATTCATTGGAGACAAGCAGCTCTGTAAACAGCAGACCAGACTTAATTTGTTTGGATGGTCCATTTCTCCCAGACACACTTATGAATCAAATCAGGCACTTCCATTGAGCTTGAGAGGTGGAGATATGTTTGTCTGCTTATTTAGTTTGTTTAATGTTGCTATCAGCATCTATGGCCATTTCACCTTATTTCACCTTCTTGGTGTGAGGCAGCAATTCTACCCACCAAGCCACCATGCAATACAAGCTGCATAGAGGGAAATGTAGCTGAACATTTACCGTGACACTGTTTGTACTACCCCCAAATAAGAAGAAACTGGTAGAGAAAAATCTCATTTGGGATGGTAAAACATTTACCACTTTGTAATGTTACCATTCTTTCTCACAACATGTAAAAGGGATTTTGGCACAGTGTTTCAGGTGTAATTTTGTTTCATTATTGCTGCAAACTTGTCTTGCAGCATGCACCAGTAGAGGGTTGTCATGATCACATATTGTGTTTCAAAATTTTCACACCTTCTCTATTGAGCACTACAGGTAGACCAGTCCAGTAACCGTTGCCTCCTCTTCCGCAGCCATGATTTTGTAATGTATGTAGCATGTGGTTTTGAATATTGCCATTGCCAATGAAAATGACCTAAGCTAAACCATGACACACCCTGGCTTTTGAACTTGTTTTTGATAACAGCCTGTGTGGTTCTTTACCATTTCTAATTTGACATCACCTATTTGAAATCACATCATTATTAACATTATTAACATAATTTCTAATTTGTTGCCCTCGTCCCAACTGTTTCAGGCCTGAAACGCAGTACATTAAAAATGTAATTAGACAAAACATGAAATATCTTGAGTTCATACTGTTTGCAATAAAATAAAAATACATTTGACAGACACTTTTATTTGCATTTTCAATGTCATCCCAACTTTTTTTTTATTTGAATTTGTAGAAAATGACCATAAAATTGAAAGAAATTAGAAATACATGGTTGGAGGACAGCTTCAAGGAGTGGTTTGTAGGATACACGAAGCAAGATTTTAACTGTGTATTAAGACATGGCAATACAAAGATTGCTATGTTAATGCATTTGTCACAAGACACTCACAACTATGCTTGTGCGAACAAAAAATATACAGCTGTGGGAAAGAACTTTCCATTTGAGAGTCAGTATATGTGTCGTACATGTACAGCCAAATGTTTTAAGTCTCACTGGTGATTTCTAGTCTGAGACTTCTAGTCTGTTTAACCATTTTGTGTTCCATGTCAGTTTATTCATTCACAAGTAACAATTTATACCACCTGTGGGAACTACAACATTTTATTAAGTATTATTCTTGGATTATATCCAGGGGCTCAGTTATAAGCTTCCTGCCCTGGTTTCAAAACCAAAAGGCTCTAAACCAGAAGAAGTGGATGTAAAATGTGGTGCTTTGCTTTTGCTTTTATTGTTGTTTTGATTGGGATGTTCAATTTTCTATACAATACCAACATCACAGCTCTGAATAACAGCTGATAGCTGATCTCACATTTACACTCTGAGACAACCAAAGACAACTTTCTACAAGAAAAAATTGCATTGTTTAAAATGTATTTTTTTGTTTTAGGTAATCATGTGCGCTGTATGTTCATGTCGATAAATTCCCTGATACCTGTTCTCAGTACTGGCTTGGAACATTTGTACTTGTTATGGACTTTTTGCTCTTACCGCTACCCTTCCTTAATCTTTAATGTGCAAGAGCATTTTGCTAGCTCGTCAGTGCTATTTATAGTGATATTGTGTGTCAAGATGTTATAGCCACACCTGGGACTGTAAATCCATGCAAGAGCTGCTGCATGTGCAATGTAACTGTTTCGCACGCTGAATGAAGGATAAACACTATGTTTATGCTTCAGCTGTGTCTGTGTAAAAATGGGAAGCGCATTCTCCACAGTGATGTTAGGCAAAAAGAATGAATGCATGCCTAGTTATATATAATAATGTATAAACATGTTAACAATGAAAATGAAGCTGTATTGTGCAGTATCTTGTTTTTCTAGGTAATCACTTAGTTTGATTATTACGTCGTCCTGTTTAATCGGACATAAAGGTAATAATCCTTAATAAACACAATGTTGCTATAAAGTAAAAAAAGTTCTTGATTTATAGTTAAATATACTTACAGTCTCTATAAACACATGAAACACATACATTGAACTTTTTCATTTGCTTTTTTGTTAGTTATTATTAATTACTATCTAATGAGGTAAAACAAGCTGCTGTAAATAGTTGCACCTTGAATAAAATGCAGGGCTGGCCTTGTGAATGCAGTTATGGAACGCTGTGATGGACTGGCATCCCAGCCAGGGGGCACTTTCTCCTGCAAAATAAGAACAGTTTTGTTGTCTTCATTGTAGTTCTATTTTAGAGGACACAGATATTATACTTAGTGGCTATGGACTTCCAAAGTAATTCTAAGCATGCTTAAATGATATAAAATATTCAAGTGGGCTAAGCCTTCACCGTTAGCCACTTAAGCACAAGCAACTTTTCAGACTGTATTAAACATGACTGATTATTTTGTAAGTCACTGATCTATCTGCTAAGGACAAAACAAGGCATTATTAAATTGATTTCGTCAAGGGTAAGTGCTGTAAATTTGTCTTGCTCTCCCTCTGCAAGGTCTGCAGTAATAGAGAGGTGCCAAAAAAGACTGTGAACAACTTTATAGTGAAAAAAGTCTGTGGCGTGAAATGTGAATGTTGCTTGGACATGATTTATGACCTATTGGACCCAATTTGAGTTGCCTATTATGGTGTTTGTAAGAATATTTTAGAATTTTCAGTTCTGAATAAATATTACACCAAGTCTACAAGTACTAAAATTAGATGAAGATAGATACTGTTTTTTAATAATTGAGGAAAATTATCTGTGAGTGGCAAAAGTATGGGAACATTTGCATTTAGAATTTGGTGTGCTCCCTTTGTGCAGCAATTTAAAAAATTAAAATTTGCCCAGTATGCATATAGCTTGGCCATGTAAACTACAGATGAGCAGCAGTGTTCTTTTTCAAGAGAAAGTGTCCGTCTGATGTGGACCCATGAACATTAACAGTTTAAAATGTGATGAGAGATGCTGTTAGTTGCTTAGAAGTTACAATGAGTTCCTTTGTGACCAGGATGTCACATGCTTTGCTCTTGGCGTGATCATTGTTTGTTGAATGTGGATTGGTGATGTCCAAACTCTTGATTGTTCTAGTAAAAAACTATGGTACCTTTCTAGCCATTTAAGCATCCACAAATATTTTACTGAGTTTATCAAAACTCCTCAATTACAATTATATGTTGTGAAGATCATACTTTGAGAACCGTGTTCTTTAAAAACAACAGGGTGTCCACTGCCCCTGATTGTCATCATATTCATTTAAAACAGCTGAATAACTTGTAGTCCTACAAGTTTACATACTTTTGTCACTCAAAGATATATAGTATTGGATAATTTTCCTCAGTAAGCAAATTGACCAGGTATAAATATTTTAAAGGCTCCATAAACTTACAAATATTACAGTACATTGTTTCTGATTATGATACAGGCCTTGTTATCCTTTATAAATAGTTATAAAGAATGATTTATTATAATTATATTATTTATAAGAATTTATTATTTAGAGTAGAAGCCGTGCTTCTGGAAGTTGTGGAAGTTGCTTCAGTTTTGCATTTGTCTTAATTTTATTATAATATATAATTTTAATAAAATAAGTATTTGAATCAGCATAACAATGGTGGAGAAGTTATATATCTGAAAGAGCAAACAACATGCATTTCAGAGTTTATAGTGTTGGGTATACCCCCCACATTTGCTGTAATGATGTCATGCACTTGAGCTTGCATGGACTCCAATACTTTGTGTCAAATCAGCTGATCCATGCTATCCCAGTATGCTTTTATAATTTTACTTCAGTAATAGTCAGATGCAGTCAACAGTTATGTTGCTTGTATAGAAGTATATAAATAATAAGTGTCTAAAATGTGTATAAAATATGCACATTAGAAGAATTTCACTATGGGTCTCAGAATGTTTGCTGGCATAGTATATAAGCCAAAGCAAGTAGTTTAAGAATGACATTGAAATGTTGTCCCTGTGAGTAATCTTGTTTATTGAGGTTCTATGCTGTATGGATGAGTGTTGTCATGGAGAGTCTGTTCAAAATTATTTTAAAATAAAGAAGAATTACAAATAAATCAATTGCCACTTCTATTTAAGATGTAAATAAAGATTTATTGACAAGTCCAAACGAAGCCAAACCAACAATCTGGCATGATCATGAAAGCATCTGAAGTCTGATCTTTCATTCTATTTATATCTTTTACCATAATCTGACCCAAGCATGTTTTTTAAAGATTACACCAGTGTCTCTAACTCCAGGCCAGGTGCCTTAGCACTAGGTGGCAGGTATCTGCCTCTATCCCTCTAACCATCCCACAGGTGTTTTTTAACATAATTTTCGTACATCATTTTTGTGTCCAGTATTTTAGTACTTCTGAAGGCTATATCAATTGCTGCCATCGTGTTCTTGGCTAGGCTGATTTCACTAAATGTTTACATATTTGATTGCACATTCTCACTCCACATCTCCACATACAGGTAAAAAAAATAATTCAAATATAATAATCAATCACAATGAATAATTCCAGTAATCCTTTCCCACATCATGATCTTTACATCATTCAAACATCATTGTTTTCTTAATCACCAAATAGTATTTTAGTATTTTAATCACAGGGCTAAATATCTGGTTATACAACCTTCAGTTATCAATCAGCTAAGAAAATGCACCACAGAGTGTCTATTAGTGAGTTTAAGAATGGCATAATGACCTCAGATTGCTGTTGTTGTTTGAGTTTGTACAGGGAATAATTAGAATCAGAATTATAATTAGACTTGTGGTGACATTATTTGGTCTCATAATGTGAGAAAGAAAGCTGGCTGTAGTAAAAAAAAAAAAAAACTTCTTGCACTTTAATCAAACAGCTACACAGGATATCTACTATATGTTACACAGGCATCGCAACAAATATAATGTAAAGACATTAACCGTAGTTGCTAGCTGTGTGAATGTGTGGCTACATTAACTTTCCTGGTAACTTAGGTATGATAGCTAACATTAATTAATTTAAAAAATGGGTGGTTTTCATAAAAAATGAAGGAGGATCCCAATCAAACAGCCCCCTTGTGACACTATATTAGGCTCATATGCTCACTTGCTTTCTATATTAACTTAATCTAATTACCTAACACATCTTTGGAATGTGGGAGCAATTCAGAGTACCCAGAGGAAACTCATGCAGATATAGGGAGAACATGCAAACTCCACACAGTTAGCAACCCTAATCAGACTCAAACCCAGGTCTCTGGAGCAGTGTCTAATTAATCGCTGTGACTCACTGAACGGAATTTAAAATAAAAGGTTTGGAATACTCAGGAACCAGGATCCCTATTAAAATTATGAAATCAGGGCTCCAGATATCTTAATATTTATTATTGTTATCAGAATCATTTTGAACTGGTTTTGACTGTAGGTCATTACATTACATTACATTTACGGCATTTAGCTGATGCCCTTATCCAGAGCAACTTACAACTCATACAATCTTACAATTCAAGCAATCATGGGTTAAGGGCCTTGCTTAATGACCCAACTGTGGCAGCTTGGCAGAGGTGGGATTTGAACCCTGGACAATCAGGCCCAGAGTCCAGTCCCTTAACCGCTAGGCTACCGCAATACCACATATAGTTCATATGCTGGTGGCTAAAAATCAGAAGACAACTGTTTTATTTCAGCCTTACTCAACATGAGTTCAACACAGCATTGACAAATATTACACTGTCGGTGCCATGGTGGTACATGACTTTTTGTGTGAGGTTTGCATGTCCTCCCTGTGTCTGTGTGGGTTTACTCTGGGTGCTCTGGTATCCTCCCACATTCTAATGGCATGCAGTAATTTAATTGGTCACTTTAAATTTGTGCATGACTAATGTATTAATACAACGTGGTGAATATAGCCACTAATGCTAATACAATGTTAACTAATAAACAGACAAACAAATATGGAATACTTTAATACTTTAATTTCTCATTGCCTGACCACTAATCAGACTACATGAACAACGTGTGCAAACAGACTTGTGACCACTGTCAAAGTTAAAAGAGTTTTGTCTTTCAATATTGCAAATAACCTTCCCTTATTGATCTTTATTATGAGCAGTATTTGTAAAATTCAAAATGATTCTGTAATGCTCATTAGTCTTCAGATGCTTTTCATTCACAGGGCTCAACACTTGAGATAAAAGTGCAAACTGCACTTGCTGATACTTACATTTGCATCTGACTTTGTAAGCACTTTTGAATGTTGTTTTGCATTAGGACATCTGCTTGATGATTTATGTATTGCTTGTTTATGTAAAACAACTATTTGCATTCATGGCAGGAACAAGGCTATATTGATACTTTTCATACACATTCAAAATGAGCCAATTTAGAGCGAACAATTTACCTAACACGTAATATATGTTTGCGAGAGGAATGTGAGAGGAACCAGAGTACCCAGAGTGAACCCAAGCGGACACAAAGAGTCCAAAGAGTCAGGAATGAACCATAGATCTTTGGAACCATGAGACGACCCAACTGTGCCACCCTTCTGATGAATAAAAAAGGGTAATTGCACATACAGTGATGCTTGAATGTTTGTGAACCCTTTAGAAATTCCTATAATTCTCATGGAATATGATCAAAAACATAATCACATTTGCACATAGGTCCACATACCAAACAATAATATCATAATCTTTCAATTATATATTGAAAATAAAATCCAGTATTAGCAACACAATATGTGGGAATGGCACCAGATACTAATATATATATATATATTAGTATCTAGTGCGAGCAAATGAAACTGCAAATAGCTTTAACTCTAGAATATCAGTGAATTTCCTCTCATGAACATTTGGCTTCCTTTCATAACATTTCTGTTGGATTTAGGTCAGGACCATTACAAATCATTCACTTTATTCTTCTTTAACCAATCTTTGTTAGAAGGACATGTGAACGTAGGGTTCTTACTGTGTGGTTTCTTCTCTTGACATTCAGTGCATGAACAGATATCCTGACATTTTCTAGTCCAGACAGGTCAGGATTTCTTGTTCCATCAATGATGTCAAGTGTTCCTGAGCCAGATGTAGTAAAACATCCAAAAACATACTACCTGTTTTCCCTGTTTACTTCGGCATGTAGAAAAATTACTCATTTATTCTGTTTGAACTGATTGTTAGTATTCGTCGTTGGGTAGATACACGCACACATACTGAGGTGGTGTGACAGCCCCATGGATAGTACTTTTCTGTAACACACAGGTAGCAGCAAACCAAACAAATATTAAAACCCAGTGTAGCAAGAGTACCACAAATATGTATTCTAAAATTCAAACAAAGAATTGTCCTCTTACTTTAGTTGTTCTTCTTCTTGAATTTATACTTTTTGTCTGATGGCACTATGTCCAGTAAGGCTTTCTCTTGAAAAGCCATAGCACTAGAACTGCATGCAAAATTGTTCTAGACTTGAATATCATTCTTGATAAGATACTGGTTGGTCAATCCATGCTGCAGTCGTCAGAGAAAACACTCTTTCCACATGTGCATTTGTCAAAGGGATGCTAAAGAGAAAGGATCCAAGTACAGTAAAAAAATGGTGTGTTTAGTTTACCCCTTATCAGGAGGATCTCCACCACATCACAGAAGTGGGAAAATGTGAATGAATTCTTAAGTCCCAACACTGATGCTTGTGAAAGTTGCTGTCTGACAAGACATAAAATACAATACTTCCAAGGTGGCTGAGTGAAGTCCTGCTTGATTGCTGCTGCTTCCCAGTCTCTGAAGTGCAACTCAACTCCAAAAAACTAATCTGCCTGTTACTGCAAGTGCTTTTTCTGAAGAGTGGAGAGAATGTAATATAACTCACAGACAGTCATATTGTCTGCCTCCAACAGCAGAATAACATCATAGTATCTTCATAATATCTTATCTTCTTATCTTCTTCAATATAAGAATATCTTCAGTGCATTATGGAGAAAGGACAGATAGGCCTGTTAGTCAATATGGTACCCATCATTGTGTTGATACTTTTTAAATAACTTCCATAGCACCTTTGGACAATATTCCTCTCCCAGTGACTGAAAGTAGGCCGTAACTGCAGGCCAGCTGACATGAGCCTTGAGACCATATACTATATATTGAGGCCATATACTTAGCCATCTTGAAGGAACATGCATGATTGTCTTCATACAAAACTTCAAGCAATGATTTCAGCCCTTCAGTATGCTTTGCAGATGATGAGAAGTGACTGTACGTCTAGTTGAACATTCATGTCAATGTGCAGTCTGTCTCCAGCATATTTCACACAATTATGCACAATATAAGCCATATAGTTAGCCTTACTAATGCCAGAATTATCTTGATCTTGATCAACAGACTTCTACTTTCAATAATTCATACTCGCGTTATCAGCAGTGTAAGCAGAGATCATTTCCAGTCGTAGGTCATTCACTTTAAGTTTATTTGTTATTTGGCAGTGAATTGATTCTGTTGCCGTAAAAAAATAAAACACTGCTCTTTAACCCCAGCTCTGGGGTCCAGTATCTCACTGCCAGAGGGAAAAAAATGAATCAGTTATGATGGATGCTGCTTTGCTCCACACGACATGTTCTTTGTTATATCAGTGTCTGGAAAAATTACTGGAGATAATTCGTTAATGCAGTAAGCAGAGCTTGAATGAGTATGTTGTACTGCATGATAAATGCTTGTCACTTCTACTGCAGAAATGGTATCATCTGGTTTATTGAAAAATGATTGCATCAATGTTTCTTGTTGTTGTGCTCTTTTCCTGTAAGACTCACATGCACCATGTTGCTTCACATCATATTCTCCATTATACCCTACAGAAAAAAACTTAACCAAGAGTATGCTGTGGTCCTTTGTCATGGCCACACTGACCATGGCTACCTAACCTGATCAAACAGCACATACTCAAATTGAAATGAGCTTTTTGACAATGTTGAGGAGGAGTTTATGCACGTCAACAGCTTGATTGACACATGACTGTCGACTACCGCTTTTATTGGGCTTCCCTGTACTATTGAACAAAAGTGAAGAGTAAGCCTGTCCACGGATGTATTCATGCTTTTACCCTCAATTAAGAAGAGTTGAATGAAAAAGTGGGACAGAATGCTGAATTTGCGTGATGAGGGACAAAAAGTAAGTTGCTGTACAGTACAAAATAAGGCGGGACAATCCAAGAGTCAAACCACAGTGCTGCCAAGCTGCCACTGTTGAGTCACTGCGCAAGCAGTCAGAGATTCTGCATTCCTTGATCGTAGCGATTGGGTATTTGATTTACTACTGCCTTTCAATCAGTTCATACGTGTCTGGTTATTTTCCTTCAACCTCAGGCATCAGCAGCAGTTCATCTAGGAAACTGCTTCATCTAGGAGATGGCTTTGCATTCCAAAATATGTTTATATTTTGCATTCTCCAAAGTAGGCACCTCTTCCTTAGATAACAGCTTTGCACATCTTTCCATTTTTCCCGTTAGCTTTATGAGGTCGTCACCTCGAATGGCTTTCAGTTAAGAGCTGTACTTTTTCCAGGGGTTTTTGAAAGCATCAGTTATCTTTTGAAGAGGTAGAGTTGGAATACAGTGAATAGTCCTATTTGAGTAATGCTCTAATACATATTATGGCAAGAAATACTTAACGACGGAAAGAAATTAACTTTAAGAAATGAAGGCCATTTCAAAAACCTTGAAAGTATTCTCAAGTGCAGTTGTAAAGACCATCAAATGTTATGATTAAACTGGTTCTCTTCAGGACTGCCCCAAGAAAGGAAGACCAAGAATTTCCCCTGTTGCACAAGTTAAAAGGACCCCAGATAAGAGCACACCTAAATGCTTCACAGAGTTCAAGTAGCACTCAACAACAACTGTTCAGACTGTTATTCACTGTGTGAAGCTGGACTTTATAGTCGATTTGCTGCAAATAAAAACTGCTTCTAAGATAAAACAACAAGAGGAAGAGAATGTGTGACATAGGAACAAAATTAATGGACATTAGACCATCTATCCTTTTGTCTGATTAGTTCAAATTTGATCTTTTGTTACACACGCCATGTCTTAGTAAGACTCGGAAAGAGTGAGTGCATGGTTCCTACATGTGTATGGAGTAGGACGTGTGATGTTATGTTTGCTGGTGACACTGTTGGCGATTTATTCAAAATCCAAGGCACATTTGACCAGCATGGCTTCTACAGCAATCTGCATATCAGGTGATATCCTCATGAAGCTGATTAAGAGACTGCTAAAAGTGTGCAAAGCTGTAATCAAGGCGTGCCGCTCTCTCTCTGTCTCTCTCTCTGTGTGCCTGCTTTAAGAATCTAAAACCGAAATCTCTTGTTTTGGTTCGTTTAACACTTTCACGTTTACTACATGATTCGCTATGTGTTCCTTCATAGTCTGGATTACCTCAGTATTAGTATATATACTGTTCACAAAAAATAGGGGATATTTCAAAATGAATGTAAAGCAATTTTTAAAACATTAAACAAAATCTAATTATGCAAATGAGATGCAAACTCAGTTATGGTAATTGAGTAGCAAGTGACATATTTATGGGTCTGAACAGAAGCTTGTCAAACTGGACAAGAATGGCACAGTAGGGTGTATGGT
The DNA here is from genome assembly GCA_034779995.1 of Parotocinclus haroldoi. Taxonomy (NCBI): domain Eukaryota; kingdom Metazoa; phylum Chordata; class Actinopteri; order Siluriformes; family Loricariidae; genus Parotocinclus; species Parotocinclus haroldoi. The sequence continues at coordinate 14,490 of JAUZST010006882.1, forward strand.
CTCCCAAGACTGCCAAAATTCAAAAAACAGTATTAGGGCATGGACAGGATCCGTTAATTTTTC
>JAUZST010006883.1:0-14552 GCA_034779995.1 Parotocinclus haroldoi
TCTCTCTCTCTCTCTCTCTCTCTCTCTCTCTCTCTCTCTCTCTCTCTCTCTCTCTCTCTCTCTCTCTCTCTCATCTCCCACTCTCTCATGTCTCTTTTCTCTGTCTGTCTGTCTGTCTGTCTGTCATTGGCTAATATCGATTCCTTTCTTTCACAAAATTGTAAAATGCATACATGTTTAACTGTCCCACAAAAAACGGGGCATCAACTGTTTAAAATAAAAAATCACCCATATAAATTCCTTTACCTGAAGAGCCAAACTGGGCTGCTTCTGAACTAATCGCTGGGTAACATTCAGCATATAGAGCAGGCTACAGAAAAACGGATACAAAAACACAATATGACAGTAAATATTTTTATGTCAAATACTTCTTTTAAAGGCAGGCACAGTGCCACTTGTGGTTATCGCTGTCACCTCACAGCCCCAAGATCCCTTGTTTGATCGCAACCCTGGGCTCCTGTCCTCCTCATGTTCGTGTGGAGCATTCCAAATACATTCGCTAGATGGTCAGATTTTGTCAATTGTCTACAACATTGTTTGTTCTGAATTTAGCCACTGATACTGAAGTGACATTAAATAAAACCCATTTTTTTTCTAAATAGTCATCCAGCAGGTACAGCATCATATGCAGAAATGTGAAATTTAAAGTAGTGGAAGTGCGCTGCATTTTTTGTCTAACCGCAAACTCCCTTTTACCGCGTTTGCTCTCTTTAATACCCCTTCTCTTGTTGTATCACAGAGATTTCACCATCTCTAGTTCTCATTTTCAAAGACAAAGTTAGCATGATTGTATGAACAGAATAAAATGCATTTATATAAATAAGAAAACAGTTCCATACAGTCATTGTGGTTTTCTGTCAATGTTTTTGTAGTCAGCATGGTGATGACCATATACTAATAGTTCTTGTGCTTCACTACTAGCAGGATGAACTGTTCTGCCTGACAACGGAGCTGAACGCATCCGAACAGCACAGGAGTTATAATAGGCTCAGATTAAGAAATTAGTGTCACAGTCTGTCACTTTTCATCGATCCTGTGTTTTGGCCCACAGTAATCATATAAAATAAAAGAATATGTAATATATTATTTTAGTAACAAAACTATCATTTAACAAAGTGTCAGAATGCAGGGGCTGTGGTAGTCTCGTGGTTATGGTACTCAACTGCAGGACCTAAAGGTCTAGGGTTCAAATTCACCAGTAACATCCACTACTGGGTCACTGAGCAAGACTCTTAACCGACAGTTTGCTTGGGTTGTAAAACTGTATTTAATTTTGATTAAAGATTGTATAACTTGTAAGTCATTCTGGCTAAGAACATCTGCTAAATGTTGTCAATATAAAGTCCATGTACATTTTAATTTTGCTACTTCTGTGAGCTCCTCTCTATATATCTCTATATTATTCCAGTTTGTTTTAGCAGTGATCTTTATTAGCTTCTTTGGCGTTAGACTCTTAACTTTAGCTGTTTAACCATGTCCAGTGTTCTTCTTGCTTGTCTGGGTGGACAGACAAGGAAACCTAGGTGAGCAGAAACTGACATCCACATGAATGGTCTCCCAGAAGAACATTATTCAGAGAATCATACTCCACAGACCAGGTCATAGTGGTGACATCCATGCATCAGGTGCTCACTTACCAAACTGTCAATGTGATGGAAAAGAAGCTAGGACTCATCAGATCTGATGACCTTTTGCTTAAAAGTCCAGATGCAAATTTTAGACACAAATTGACTAAAGTTTGACAACTAAAGAGTTGGCTTGGTGCTGGTCACGTATTGCTTTGCTCTTTTATCGATTTTTATCAATCAGTAATGAACATGTTACATACAGTCTCATATTGAAAGGGCAACTATTAACTATTACTAATGCAATTTAATAAATGTATATTATGTTATATCATTGATATGGTCCTGCTACTTACATTATCGTTAGCATAGCTGGAGTTCATATCTCCTGCAATGCAAAAAATATATATTTAATTCCTGCTGTTTGGTCAGCTGACCTCTACTAGACTTTTTTTTTTACCTGAATGTTGTGATGGTGTTGGCACAGTGGTGATCAGAGCATTAGCCTCCTGTCCAGGCTACATATTAGAGAAGAAGGAAATTAATTGATTGTAACAACAGCACAGTGACCTTGAATAAGCTAGTGACTGAACTACTGCTTACTTGAACAATGCTATTCATTGTTACACCTGCAAGGAAACCATTTCGTAGCAATTAGTCTTTCGTTAACAAGGAATTTTGTCTTACCAACTTGTTTGATATTCTTACCCTGATCTTCACTGGTCACCAACTGACACCTGTTAAGAAGAAAAACAATCCAGAGACATCATGATGAATGCTGAACAATTTTAGTCAGTATGTGATGAGGACAAAGGCAATAATTGATATCATTTCTAACCTCAGTTTGTACCTCTTTCCTGAAAAAAGGGTATAGTCAAACAGTCAGTTTGGGCACACATTTTAGACAAGAAGTACATCAGCAATCCCACATAAAACGTATGAACCTACTGATAAACTTGCAGAGATGGTTGCTTATCAGGCCGATCAGTAATCCACACACACTGACTGATATCACTATAGAAATCCATGTTCCTAAAATAAGTCTCATCATAATCAAATTAGATAGCAACACAGGACATTTGAAACTCTGACATCTGACTTCTTTACCTGAACTGATTCTGTCATCTTTAGGACCAGAAAGGAAATCTGGAAAGAAAATAGAAATTATGTGACACGCAGAGCTACAGTATATGGTCATTCATCAATTCATTCATTCATTCATTCATTCACTTTTATATTCGCTTGATCCTGTTCAGGGTCGTGGGTGAGTCAGTGCCTAGCTGCCATCACTACATGCAAGGAAGGAATAACTCTAGACAGGATGGGACCCATCGTAGGACGGACATGCAGAATCCAGACAGAAAGGACACGCACAGTTCCAAATAGCATTGAAACCGGGTGAGGTGAGGTCACATGCTACCCACCGAGCTATCGTAAATAGTAAAATAGCTATTTTTGATTATTTTTTATATTGTGGAATAATATTTTCTGTTACCACATCACCCACCCAAAGATATAGGGCCAACATTAGTTTTTTTTGTTTTAGCAGCTGTATGATGACCATATACAACATTTTTTTTAGTCTATTGGACCAAAAACCTTTATTTGTCACTCTGCAATACTCTTCCAATGATCTTCATTCCAATCTTTTGAGCTTTAGCAAATCCTAGCCTTTTCAACTCAGTTTCTCTCCAGACAAAGTGTTGTTCAGCTGCAACTTTTCCAAAAAGACAATTGCCGATCAAGCTTCTTTGGATTGTAAAAGAATCTACTTGGCATCTGAATGAGGTTCCCGGATTCTGCTATTGCTCAAATGTAAGGAGAGGTCACAGCAAGTACTACATTTTTCCCCTGTAGCCTATAGAAGCTTTTGCTGATTTATTTTCAGTTTTCAAAATTGCATGAAAATTGATTCTATGTTTGCATTCTAATAAAAAGAATGATAAATCATTATATATGGTCATTATACCGTTGCTAAACAATGGTATATCTAATTTAATTGTGGCCTACATTACTGTCAGAAATATTAATTAGTTGAAACGCATGATAATGATGTCAACTTTCCAAAGTTCAAATCAGAATGTTCCTCAAAAGATGATCATCACATTTTCAAACATGAATGGGACCATGTTCAAAACAAAGCACACAAAGTTGCCTCGTGATCCTGCTTTGACTTACATGCTATAGTGTATTTATCACTCTTTATAGAGTAGTTGATTGGATTCATTCTCTGTGAATAGTCACAGCTCAATTCATAAGTCTTCAGTGACTGCAGACGTCTGATCAGCTCATTGATCTTTACTGCAAAAGGACAAACGACTGTTCTGGACTGTATTACAGACGTTTGGTACAGGAACACTTGAGGATCTTTTCCAATGTAGAGATTACAACTAAAACCAGAATTGACAGACTGTGACACTGGTATTACGCATTCCACAAGCAACTGATCAAGCTGTTCATGCTGCGAGACGGTCAGTGTGGGTTTCTGATCTGTAGAGGGATAAATAAAGGAAACCATCAAAGACATCTTGTAATGAGGTAACATCATTGACAGTGATCTATGATGGCAGTCCAGGCAGATGCAGATGTTAAGAAATATAATTTCAAGCTTACACAGGATTTTCACTGTAACTGGGAGAGATGACGGAGATAAATTGTATATATCCACAGAGTATGCACAAGTAACGTGAACTGATCTCCGCCCTGCCCATGTAATCAGTTCATAACCAGAAACTATGAGATGACATGATGAAGAGGGTCTTAAATACATTGCCACTGGGTGAAAATAACACTGATGTACTGTAACATGTTGTGGCACTGCACAGTGAAGCTCCACTGAGCTCTGCTCTGTGATAACTGCAGGAGACACGGTCAGCTGTGGCTCAGGAAGATGACCATCTATAAGGAGAAAATGTAATTAAAATCCATAGGATAAGTCTTGTCCTGTATAGGTCTGTCAGTCCCCCTGTCTCTACCAAAACAATTTGGAATTTCTTATAGAGAGCAATGACTTTTCTTTTTGTACCTCTGCCATGCCTCCCCTTACTGTTCTGTGGTCTCCTGATGGTGGACTCATGGGCATTAACATTTGCCAGTGACAGCAGCCTTTACATTTATGGCATTTAGCAGACACAGTTTTCCAGAACGACCTACAATGGATACTGTCTTACAGTCCAAGCAAGTATGAGTTAAGGGTCTCGCTCAAGGCCCAACAATGATGGCAGAGGTGGATCTTCTGGTCCATAGTCCAGTACCTTAACCACTAGACCACCACCGTCATTTTAGTGACTTAGAAGTTACCATGGGTTCTGGCCAGAACTCGGATCTTCAGGACACTATCCATTGTCTAGTTAGGAGCATGCCTAGATGTTGTCAGGGTACAAGCACATGAAGACTACTGAGAACCATTTTGAGTTGCTGCAATGGAGTTTTGGCCAATTGGACTAGGCTGCTGCGTTACTTTTAGCTTTACTTTTTCTACCCTCTGAAGCATTATCACTTTCATTTCCATCAACCATCCTTTTATTTCTAACACATTACCCAGTCCATTATCAGGAAAGAGTTTCAGCATGTTTTTTTTTCCTTTCGGAGACATTCAGTGATGTGGTTTTAAAGTGTTCCTTTAATTTTAGTAGTGTATAATGCACTTATCTCCTTTGTTTAATTATTTATCTACTCTTAGGACTTGTGTGGATGATGTTTAGGTTTATTTTTATGCAGAAATAAAGAAAAGGATTCACAACCACTGAGGTCCACTGCAAAACCACTCCAGTTATAAAGTTCACAGCAAGAACGTTACCAAAATTATATATAGCAAACAGTGACCAAACGCAGAGCTTACAGCCGTACCCATAGATTAATGTACAATAATAATAGTCAACACAAACATCAAGTCAACTGTACAAAAATAGTCTTACACAGATGTACATGAATTATTACACAGTCCTTGTAAATTGAACTGGAACTAGAATAAACGTGGCGTCCACCAGATTACAATCACTCGAACTCACCCAACAGAATTACCAGCTCCTACCTTCTATTATATAGCAAGCTACAATAACAGCAGAACAATCGGGACTCACATTGAGTAAGAACATCCTGAATAAGGAAGAAGAGGAGCAGGAGCAGAGCCATTTCACCAGATCAAGTGAAGAATTGATATACTTTAATAAAACACACAGAATGAGGAAGAAGAGCATTTAAGAAACAGGAAAACCACTCGTGGACTCAGAACTTGCCTCATGCATTTACTTTATCTGCAACTTCGACATAATGTTAGATACAATGCTATTTTGATAATGATATATTTTTTTGACTTTGTGTTTTCCATGGTTTTTTTCGTCTGTGGGCATGGCATCCATTTTTTTTTTTTGCTTGTTTGAGCTCGGAGGCATCTAGGATGGACCATCACATAATAAAAACATGTACTGTGGTCAGATGAATCCATATTCCAATGTTTTTTGGAGAAAATGTGCTCCAGGCCAAAGACGAAACCATCCAAACTAGAGTGAGCAACAAGTTGTCAGTCTTTCATGGCATGGGGTTATATCAGTGCCATTGGAAAAGGTCATCTTCAGTTCTGTGATGGCAGCATTAATGCAGAAAAGTGCATTGAGAGCTTACAGTAACGTTCATTCTTCATGACATATTTTCCGGAGACGTCCATGTCAACATGTGAACACAAGACGAGCCAAATCAGAAAAAGTTGGGGCTGAAATATGGAAATCACTCTCAGTCTTTCTTGAAGGTACACTGTTTTTAAAAATGTCAGTAATTTTCTCACACATTTGTTGACCACTTGAGATTCCCTGCCAACCTTTGCTTTTGTAAGCAGCTGATAAATTGTCCTGTCCCAACTGTATTAATTTTTAAAAAAAAACTTTGTGTTCCAGGCCTGAAATGCAGGAATGGATGTTATAATAAAGTGTAGTTGATCAGAAAAAATTGTAATATCCTTGGTTTATCCTGACTTTAAAAGTCAAAATACATGTATAGAGCACTGCATTTATATAGATCAGTATCCAATATACAATATAACTATTGAATTTATCGCTAGTTACGCAATTATGCAATCTGCTGCTGCTAAACTTAAATATGTCATGTTCATGTTAATAATCAGTACCAAGTCAACTAAATTCTTAGACCTTACAGAAAACATACATATGCAACAAATGAGAGCAATCATTGTTTCAACACTGTCCACTTTTTTTATGCATTATGCAGTTCCTCTTTTTCTGACAATCAGTCCAGAAACGATGATGCCGCACATGATGCCAGATGCCAAAGCAAAACCCCAGTAAGAGTTAGGGTCAGACTGTGGAAAATCTGGACCTTAAAAGAGAAAAGGCATTAGATTAGTTGGTTTTTTCATGATCCTACACGTTATTATCAAAATATTGAATGATGAGGTGAAAGAAAGCTCAAAGGTCAGATTCTTATAATGAGTCCGTTAGGTATTTTATCCTTGGTGGAAGGAAGTTGTTTTGAAGTTGACTTTTACAGGACTAAAACAAATAAATTCATGAGACATTAATTCCAGGTTTTTGCTGCTTTTATAATGCTAGACATACAAAGTACATTTCAAAATTGTGGACGATGGAATTTGAAAGTTCTTTTTATTTCATATCACACCTTAGGACTTCTGTTCTCTTATTGAGAAACATTGAACGAAGATCACAATCTGTCTTAATTGATGTAAAAGTGGGACAATGAAAATGAAAGGGGAACTACTAATGCTTTTGATCTTTGGTGCTGACAATGACTATTGAGAGAGCTTTGAAAAACAAATTGCAAATCAACGAAATCCATGAATAAATGAAACCTTAAACTTGAAGGTCAGGTAACCTGACTCATGGGACTGTGGTAGCCTAGCGGTTAAGGCACTGGACTCTGAACCAGAAGGTTGGTTCAAATCCCACTTCTGCCAAGCTGCCACAGTTGGGTCCTTGAGCAAGACTTTTTTTGTCAAAAACAAAGATGATAAACAATAAACAACTCACGCCACATGGACACTTTAGGCTTTGCCATGCTGCTGTGCTTCACCTGACAAGTGTATTCCTCACCAGGCTGTGGCATAATGTGTATATATTTATAAACTCTGAAGTTCCAGTCCTCCCCATACGTCAGGTCAGATGTTCCACCTTCCAAAGTGACTGGACAGCCATTAAGGAAAAAGGAAATCTCAATGTCTCCAGGATAGAACCCAGTGACGTAGCAGTAAAGAATGTTAGCATGCCCTTCTGCTACTGGGAACTGGTTATAGACATTGACTGATGGACGAACTGCGGAAAGAACAAAAGCAATTAAAAGATGACCAAACCAAATCATTTTAAAGCACAGAAGAATGGATTACCCAAAGGTGGCCGGGCTGCACCAATTTGCTCATTGAGTTTGTGGAGGTATCCTTCCTGCCGGTAGAAGCCACGCAGAACTTCAGTCATCCAAAACGATTGATCGTTATCTTCCAGGACAGAAAATGCTTTGCTGGCACTTAGACGCAGGACAAACGTCTTGTTTACTTTATCAAAGTAGGCAAACGTGGCGTCGTTCACCAGTACCACCACCCCCTGGTCTATAGAGCCATTGCCTCTCATCCGAGTGTAGGTTAGGATGTTAACCGTCTGATAATCTGGAAAAAAAATGTAATCTTTGGAAATGTTTTGGCTCCCATAGTAGATTACTTTTGATATACTGATGGATAAGGCTTGTTCTAAAGTTTTTTGTCTTTTCTGTCTTTTCTGTCCACTGTATGAAGGATGCTATATAAATACTATCGTTTTTGCTGTTAATATTGTTTTGTTGTACTAGAATTCTAATTTAGTTCATTTCTACTCCAGGCTATAACAGGTTTGTATCAAACTGTTGATGTGTGCAAGGGACTGGATGCTCATGCAGGACACAGTGGACACCTGTGTCTGCGAAAAAGCCCATAATTTAACATCATTCTTGCAAACACAAAAGTAACAGTACATATTATAAATGAACCGCTGTCCAAAACAAGTTAGAATAATAGCTCATTATCCAGAATGACTAACAGACGTTTTGCACTCTGCAATAGCATTCACATAAACAGAACAAAAACTAAACCAATGAGAATGAAAAGGGTACATAATACAGGTCTAGTTCTGCTTTAGAGACTTTTAGTTTGTTCATTCAGAAGAATTTCTAACCTCTTTTCTAGAGTCACTCGCTCCTGCATTTAACAACTAGGCAAAACATACCAACTAGGCAAGACATATTATTACATTCATAAATAAACTCCCCCACCTGTCCATGTGAAGGTTATTGGACTGTGAAGAAGCAGAAGCATCACTATTTTATTACAGATGATAAGAGACTGCATTTTCTTCTTTTCTCGTCTTTTTCTTGACAGTCACTTCCTATTTGTAATCTGCAGTAAGAGTTACGTAAGAGTTTGCACGATGTCACGTGAAACACTGCCTCAGGTTATTTTCATTTTCACTTTCTTCTGTGTTTTTATCAAAGGGCATTATGATGATGTTTCTGCTTTTCGTGTGCGCTTTTAATGCGCGGTCCTCTCTCGGGGCAGGTAAAGTAGCGTTCGAAATAATGTTTTAGACCATTATTTCTTTATAATGTATTTAAAAACCTTTTTTTTCTCTGTAGGAGTTAAGTGTGAAACCTGTTTCCTGTAGGAAATGTGTATATGAATATGTGTTAGCACATGGAACTCAGATGTGGGATGTGTAAAATACGTTTTCCACCAGATTTTGTAACATAACTGTGAGGTTAGGCACTGATTTCGGACAGTAAGCTCTGGCTCACAGTGGGCATTCCGGTTCATCCCAAAAGTGTGGACTGTAATTGAACTCAGACTATTTCTTTATGGACTTTTGATGAGAGCAGAGATAGATGATGACCCCATTGGCTGGAATTGAAAGCGTGAGAGTGTCACTGGGTATTTTAGTACAGCCCATTTCGCTGCCACTGTTTGGACATGGAGATTGTTTGTATGCTTCATATCTTTAGCAGTCGTTGTGGCTGAGCTTACCTAGTTATAGTGGTGTCTAAATACTTTTGGCCTTTATTAAGCCCTAATGTGAAGACTAAATCTACATTATCCAGTTCAGAACGCCAACAGCGGATCGTGTCAAATTATTTACAGGTCATGTCAGAAATGGAGACTCGAGTCCAACGTCAAGTTCATTTCATCTTGCCTTGCAGATGAAAGTGCATATCAGCAGCTGATAGGCTGTGCCTTCAACAATCAAGGGCAGAACTCGCACTTCTGGCGTTACGGCTACAACAGCAAAGACATCATGCACATTGACTTGGTAAAGGAGACCATGGTCCCTAGTGGTGAGGCTGGGCATTTCCTGGCAGAAGAGAGGAAAAGTCTGGAGTATGTCAAGCAAAAGGAGAAGCGGTTGATGAAAGTCTGCTCTGCAGTGCAAACCGTCTTCTTACTGTCCAACAGTTCCCTCTCAAGAGCAGGTACACATCCTGTCCAGTTTCTGTCCATTTTCAGCAGCCACTGTTTAGCAGCTGGAGAGTTGCTGTTCCGTTTTATTGTTGGGTTCCAATGATTTTGTGCATCTCCTGGATACAGTACAGTATAGTAGCAGTATTCTGCATTTATGCATACTGTATTTATTCATTTAGGTTAGTTTATGTCTGCATAATCACCCTTATAGATAACTGAGTACTTGCGTCTTGGCTTTTTCAACTGTTTGCACATTTTGTAAGTGTCTCTGGACAAGAGTGTCTGCCAAAAGTGTAATTCTAGGTTAGGCTTCCCTGTCCCACAGATAAGCTGATAAGTATGCTTTTCATGAAGTGTATCTGTAAATCTGTAATGAAGCTGATATAGTTCTGTTTCAGCATGCACATGATGGGGATTGATCTGTTACATTATGTTAAGGAGAATATTGTTAAAAAAAGTGATTATTTCATTTGGTCTATTGACTATATCTATTGATATTTGGGGGCAATACGTTTAAAAAATACTGCCATAATGCATTTAAAGGTGTGTAAAATTAAAGTCTATAGTAGAATTTTGAAACTCATTTTCCTTCCTTGGCAGCTCGGTGGGTAGCACCGCTGCATCACAGCAAGAAGGTCCCGGGTTCAATCCCAGGCTGGAGCAGCCTGAGTCCGTTCTGGGCGCAGTCTGCATGTCCTCTCCATGTCTATCTCAGGTTTATTCTGGGTACTCAGGTTTACTCCCACAGACCAGATGTGTGTTAGGAGAATTGGTGTCTCTAAAGTGGCCCTTAGTGTGTGACTGTGTCTATCTAGGGTTATTCTTGCCCTTGTCCTCAGAGTTGCCAGGTGGGCACCGGCTACCCCATGTGGATAAAGCAGAAGATAATGAACAAATGAATTTTCCTTCCTTGCAGTCAAGCCAACAGTATTTGTACGGATGGCGAGGGAAGGTGGTCAGGAGTTTTTAATGTGCCAGGTGCAGAGTTTCTACCCGAATGTCATCCGTGTGCAGTGGCTCCACCAAAGCAAACCCATTTACTATGGAACATCAACCACTGGGATCCTTCCTCACAAAGATGGCACATTCCAAATGATCAGCTACCTCAGTCTGAGTAACATGACTGTTCAGGACATCACTTGCCAAGTTGAACACATTAGCATCGAGGGAAGGATGAGGGCTACATTAGGTACATGTCAATGTTGGACTCAAATATGATATTCTTGATTCATTGTGTGATGTTTAATATTGTTCCAACTCTCTGTTTCAGAGAAATCCAGGAACATTTCGCTGTCCGTTGCTTTATCTGGGGCTGCATTTCTCACTGGGTTTGTACTGCCAGTTGGTGCAGCAATGCTTTACCTCAGATTTAAGCAAAAAACAAATCCTTCAGAAGTTGCCACAAACAGACCTAGTGAGGAATCAGACACCCCACCGTCTGCGAGCTTAATGCAGATAAACGAGGAGCTGTAAGAAGCTGGCTTGGCTTTGGAGCGTTACCATGATTGAAGCCTAAGGATTCTAAACATAGCTACACTGCTACAGCCAAGTCCAGGTGTCACCAGCACTCCTGCTGATAGACTGGGGTTCACTGGTGGTGTGTGACTGTGTGCATGACTGTGTGTGTGTGCTCTACGAGGGATTGGCGCCCAGTCTAGGGTTGTTCCTGCCCCTGAGCCCAGAGTTGCCGGCACCGGCTGGCCCATGATCCCTTGTGGATTAAGCAGAAGATAATGAATGAATATAACTTTGTGTTCGTAGGTAGTTCCTTTTCATTTGCTGAATTTGCTGCTTAACTGGCCTCCATAAAGCTAAATGTGATTTGCCAATATTACAAGCCTCCTTAAAACCCTTATACTCCTCTGTAAATTTTATAACTAATTTAATATATTGAAATATTTTTGCTTCATTTTTACTGTGTGTGTGTGTGTGTGTGTGTGTGTGTGTGTGTGTGTCTATATATATATATATATATATATATATATATATATATGTGTGTGTGTGTGTGTGTCAACGTAACGCTAACGTCACACAGGTGGAGTCCGAGGATTGTACTTTTATAGACACTGTACTGTATACTGTATGTAACGTAAAATGGACAAAAGTGCGTTTCTCGTACTGTCCACTAGAGGGAAGCAGCATAAGGGAAATTGTAGACGGGATTTGCAGTAGTGTTTAATGAACATCTGAACAGTGTGTACACTGTTTTTATAGACTACTTAGTTGTAAATCACAAAAACAAAATATATAATACATACGGTGAAAGATTAAGAGAAATTATCCCATTTTGGTACTTTAGAACAAAAACAAAGAAGAAAGACAGTGCATTGTTGTACATACATGTCCACATTGACCAATAAATCCACTAGTTCTAAACTCCAGCGTGTTACTCTAGTTTCAGTTGGTGGTCCAGTTCACTTTCCCATGGGAACATTCTTATGGTTTGCGGGATTTAGGTGTAATTACAGAAAATTACACCACAACAGTGTTACCATTCTGGTTTTATTTACACAAAGCGAGTGTACATTTTGCACACCCTCAGGACAAAAAAAAGAAGTAATTACCCAATCAGCGAAGTCTCAGTTTTACCAAGCTTATCAGATCAGCAGGGAGTGGTCAGCTCACAGCGCCCATAGTTAGAATCAGGCACTTAGCTCCCATGTTGCCCAAAAATAAAACAAGCTACCCTGCAAGTTCAGGCATGTCCCACAGTTATTTTTAAAACACTGAGCATTTTCCCTACATCATGCTTTTCTGCCATATACTTGGGATATGCATTTGTTATAGTTTTTATATACATTTGCTTTAGTTTTTGAGCACTTTAAATTGTTGTTATGTATGAAATGCATTTTGTCATAGATAATATAAGATTGGCTGTTGATATAGTAATAGTGAGTACAATATAAATGATAATTCTTATTTCAATATAAATATGCTCTAATCTCTCTATTATTAGATTGTGCAAACAAACTGGGGAGTCTGGGCTAACAGAGCCAAATACACAATGCAGGGCTAGTACTGGATAACAAAGAAAATGGCAAAAGACCAGAGACAACATACAGAAAAAGAGGTAGAACTTGCACAAGTGGCTAAAACTATTTTAGATAAGTTATTTACAGGGTTTAAACTAGTACTAAAGATGGTACACACAAACCAGGACAACATAAAAAAACAACTGGGCAAGACAGAAGAGACAAAATGGAGGGCGGGTCCCCTGTTGAGTCTTGGTTCCTCCCGAGATTTCTTCCTACCATTTTCAGGGAGTTTTTCTTTGCCACTGTCGCTCTAGGCTTGCTCAACTTGGGATTGGCCTTTTAAGATAATGTATTATTGTAAAGCTGCTTTGAGACATTGCTACGTTGTAAAAAGCGCTATATAAATAACTGAATTGAATTGCATTGAACAAAAACAGCAGTGTGATAAGCACAATTAGGAAGACTGAAGCAGGTTCGAGCTAGGATATGCAATGACAAAATGGGATGATGCAGGCCACAAAGTGGCTCTCGATCCTGAGCTACTGTATAGTCACCTTTTGGCTCAATCTCAATGTGTTTGATCTCAGTTTAAATCCTCCAAGCTGCTTTTAGATCCTGCTGTATCTCCAGAACTGCTTGATCATGCAGGTAAAAGAATGATAAAAGTAAAGGGAAAGGGGATATATATGGTTAAGGGAATGTATATGGTTTTTTTTAATGGCAACCAACTTCTTTCCTTATTTTGTCATATATAAAGCTGGAAATGTGTTACATTAGGTTTGATGGAACATTTAATGATGCAGAGCTTTAAACAAAACCTAATACATAATACAAAAAGATGTATAGATAATAAATCACTAACATATTGCCTTCTGCAATACTATATCAGTTGCCCGGTTAAGGTGCTAAGCTCTGGACCAGAAGGTCCAAGGTTCAAATCCCACCTCTGCCAAACTGTCATAGTTGGGTCCCTGAGCAAGACCCTTAACCCACAACTGCTTGGATTCTATGACTGTATCGGTTGTAAGTTGCTATGGATAAGGGCGTTTGCTAAATGCCCTAATTGTAAATTCTTTCTCCTCTATAAATCTATAACTATATAAAGTGGTTCACATTTGAGTCTCTGTTTCATCTGGTTGCTCACCTGTGTTCCTAATGCTGTCTGTCCATGCATTTTGGATTTTGCAAAAGTACCAGGTCCATCATAGCATTATTATAAGTGTTACAGTTTATACAGTTTTGTTACAGTTTACAGTACAGGTTACAGCACTAAATTATTGTATTCTTTTGAAGTTTTTGCGAATGTCCATAAACCACAAAAGGTAAGCATTTTTACATATAATTTGCACACACTATATCCTTTATAGTTACATTACAATAGCAAAGAAAGAATAACCTCCATTTCTGTCATAAACTAGTTTCACTGAATGCAGTACAGTTATTAAATGGCACAAATCTGTCTCTTTCTCTGTCCTGTCCGTTCTTTCTCTTGCTCTCTCTCTCTCTCTCTCTCTCTTTCTCTCTCTCTCTCTCTCTCTCTCTCTCTCTCTCTCTCTCTCTCTCTCTCTC
>JAUZST010006884.1:0-14552 GCA_034779995.1 Parotocinclus haroldoi
TGTGTGTGTGTGTGTGTGTGTGTGTGTGTGTGTGTGTGTGTGAGAGAGAGAAAGAGAGAGAGAGAGAGAGAGAGAGAGAGAGAGAGAGAGAGAGAGAGAGATCTTGTCACATTGTCTCTTCAGACTGTCAGAGCTAAGAGCTGATCAGAACCTGTTCTTCCTGTAATGTCAGACAGCTTTGGACGTGTTGTTGAATGCCCAGAGCTTGAGCAACAAGTGTAAAAACGTTGTAAAAAACTAGAAAGACAAAACAGTACTACTGAAATACTTACATAAATTGCAGATAATCAAAACTCCTGTATAACGCAGCACAGAGGCCATAGTCCCCACAATCCTCTCAGGTTCTCCTCCGAACCTCTGTACGCCAGTCCAGAAGATGTGTTGTTTTTCACCATCCAAAAGCACAAAAGTGGTGCACAAAAAAAAAATCAAAGTGAATAATAAACAACAAGTGAAAAGTTCATTCCTTGTCTGTTTACTCGCTTCCAGATGGATGCAGCAACGATGGACACACATTCCACGTTACTAACGACTTCCTCTGACCGTTGCAACATAATTGAAACATCCTCAGTCCTCTACTCAAGCGAATTCACTTTAGTCTATCAAAGAAAATTAAGATAAAATCCATTAATCCAGACAGAACATTACTTCACGTGTTGCGTCTGATTTGAAGCTTCACGAGCTTCTCTCGTATAACCACCTGTTAACCGGATCTCTCTCTCTCTCTCTCTCTCCTCTCTCTCACACACACACACACACACACACAAGCACTCACTCGCTATTCCTGTTCTGAACAATTCACACACAGGTGTGTTTCACTCTCAGCCACCTCCTCGTGTGAACCACGTTAGATTTATTTTGCAATATTTTTCCGAAGTGGGAAATAAAAAGAACCTTTGAACATGTCCCAAGTTCATAAGAGGATCCGAACCACACAACACCAGCAGCCTGTATTAAAGGCTTATTATTGGAAATTATTAAACTGAACTATAGTTTTTCTTACTCTAACGGGCGGTAAGATTGAGCAGTAGTTATTAGTAGTCCAAATGCATGTTTTAAGTCGTTTGGTGTCGGAAATTAATACTATTTCTTATATACTTCTTACTAATACTACGGCTAATTAGGTGACCGAATCATGACAAACTTGCAACATCTACAACGGTAAGTGTTTTTCAGCAACGCATGCCGTTTGGGTCAGTATTTTTGATATATTAAAGTGTACACTATTTGTTGAAATATGTAGCCTATTCTTACAGAAACAATCTGCAGAATGAAGGGAAGTCAAAACCTTTTAACCTGGTGGACATTCTCAGAGGTCATAAAAAGTAAAAAAAAACAGGCCAATGGTAAACTGAGCAAGCTAGGGCAACAGTGGCAAAGGGAAAACTCCCTGGAAGTAGAAGAAACTTTGGGCGGCCCAAGACTCAAAAAGGGATCCATTCTCCATGGGTGGCCTAGGAAACTGGCTATCCAAATATTGTCGGCCGTGTATGGATAAGAGACTATCCATATTTTCCAAAGGCATGCATTAGGTTAACTGATTACACTGCTCAAACCTTGTGCCAAAAGTGACATTACAAACACCAAGCAAAGAAACCCTCAGCCATGCTACAGAACATGGAATTGCTCTTGTTCAACTGCAACTGAATAACCAAGTTGAAGCAGGCAATGTAAGATCAAAATATTCAAATTTTAACACTATTGATGTTACAATAAAACAGTAAAATTAAATCTCACAACAGATTAGGTAGTATTTTGATATTATTATTAGCCACTAGCAAACAATTGATATACTTATAGGAATTGCCATCTTGTGGCAGCTGGAGGCAAACTGACACACAATGGCCGAGCTGTGGAGATATTTAAGCAACACTGTATAGCGACACTTCAATAATAAAAAGAGTGCAGCCGGAAAAGCCAGTGATAAATATTCCTTTTTCAGAAATCACTTAATCCCTAACACACACCCAGCACCAATTATTTACATGTTCAGAACTGAAAGTTATTAAGAGATTATTTACTTTTATTGTCCTGGCTACACATCATGTTAATAGCAGCTTATAAGTGTCACTAAGTCTTATCTTTAGCACACCTATGTAGTCAGGGATTGGGCAGTTGAGATATTTTGGGGTATAAGATTCCCACCTCAACACAATGTGTAAAATATATATGTGAACATTTTTTGCTAACAAAACATTACTTAGAACTGATCTGTGTACAGTAACCTTTATGTGAGCAATTTACTTTAAACAGTGTCATTCATGAGAACAGAACAGATCATCAACCACAAAACATCAGACTGCTACATCATTAATTACTGGAGCAAGACGGCATTTCTTTTTGTTCTGTTAGTCTTTGTTTTGCAAAGGGAGGCATTTATGGCTTCAACAGGATATTTGCCAGCAGAAAAGTAAAAAAATGCAAGCCTGAGGTACTACTAATGCATGTCTGCTCGTTTTCAAATAGACAACAAACCTCCCTATTCATTTTCTCCATAGATAGGCTAAGTCAAGAATTTATAGTCACTTTCTTATTTGCTTAATCCTAAACAAGGTTGTGGGAAAGCCAGTGCCTAGCCGGCAGCACAGTGTGCAAAGCAGGAACAACCCTAGACATGGTGACAATCCATCACAGGGCACATCCACTCACACACACATGCTTTGACTTGTGGGAGAAAACCAGTGTACAGAGAGTAAACCCACATAGACATGGGGAGGACATGCTAACTCCTAGCAGCTTTAGGAAAAACTATTGAGTAAAAAACGACTATGCAACTTTTACTGAAAGAACTGAAGCCACACAGTCACTCTCAGTTGTCCTTTGGCATTACCTCTGTGTAGTGTTTTGTCTCTGTGTAGTGTTTTCAGCATAATTTTAATAGCTAGGTAACACATTTCTCTGGATTGTGAGAGGAAACCATAAAACCCAGGTAAACCAACATAGTGGTTGGAATTGAATTGGTGATCTCCTCTAGAAATAGATTACGTGACAAAAAGGCCACGCTAATTCTGCTAATCATTCTATACAACAGTGGAAATCAGAAAAGCATCTCGAAGTGCACAACACGTTACGAAGCGGATGAGCTCAGAAACCCACAAATTTTATTTCCACCAAGAACAGGAATCAGTTTAGAGTGGGCACAAACTGAGCACACTGGCCAGCTACAACACTGGCAAAATGCCACCAAGCATGAGCAATATTCATTTCTGCTGCAATATGCAACTGATTGAGTCACAATTTGGGGAATAGATGGATCTATTGGTTGTGCCACCCCCTGGTAACAGTTTGAGCTGTTGCTGATTGTGTTATGGTGTGTAAAGATTTATGAAGTGGTGCGAGTGGTGCATCATTCAAATGCTACAGTCACATTCAGTAAACATGACAATGCATGTAGTTACATTTTTCAGATCTGAATCTAATAGTGCATAACTCAGATGTTTAAAACCAATATCAAAATGAAAGAGAATTACATGACTCATGTAAACAAGATTCTCAAGAGTTTAAAGCATTTTGTTAAATCTAATCCTCAAAGAATTTAGGTAGATAGGAAATAACATAACAGCCATGACACATAGCATAAATGCATTAAGAGAACAGTATAGTTATTTTTGTTACAGAAGTGTGGACTGCCAATCAGCACTTTTTTTTTTTTTTTTTTTACAAACTTCGATTCTGCCAGGTTTTTTGCTCAGCCTTAAATTAAATTTTAAGACAAAATGTTTCCACCAGAAGTAGAGAGTACTGAAATATTCTACTCAAGAAAAACAAAAAGTAAAATCACACAAAGTACTTTAAATAAGCACACTAAAACGGTTCAATTACAGTAATTTGAGTAAATTTAGTTTCCATTTTCAGTTTTCCAGTTTCCAGCTCTGGTTTCCACTGGCACAATCTTAATAAGAACAACTCATTTAACCATTCATTCTAGTGAGACAACATTATTACTAAAGGTCCTCAAAGTACTAATTTTTACCAAGAGTATATGGATAATTCACAGAAGTGATTAATTGAGTTGTGGTAGTTTATGGTAAACAAAGACAGCAGATGTAGTGACTGTCGTGATTGTAGAGATGTAGTGTAGTGATAAGATTGAGAACTGCCTTTTGTAAAAAAAAAAAAAAAAAAAAAAAAAAAAAAAAAAAAAAAAAAAAGTCTGCTGAAAGAATGCAAGCATGCAAGAAATGAAACTTAAGGAAGAACTGGCATGTTAACACACCATGGGAACTTTAATTAGCAGTGAAATGTTCAGATATAACAGTCACAAAATGATTTATTATCGGTATTATCAAGAATTTGTGCAAAAGCAAAGCAAAAGATAAAAAAAAAGCAGCCATCCCATGTTTCAGAAAAAAAATACATATTTAAAATTAAATAATAAAAAAAAGAATATTTCTTTCTATACAGCAGCCTGTTCTTCATGTAATTCTGACTGGTCAAGTTTAGTTTTATGTTTTTCCTGTTTGCCATTAGACTGGTCCTTTGCAGGTTCTTGTGTGATTTGCTCACATGTTCCAGAGTCTCTGTCAGAATCTTCGTCATCTTCGATATCGTCCTGCCCCCGTGTCCCCTCTAGGCCCATGGGTATTGCTCCTTTGCGCTGAGGGAGGACATTAAAGAAGGCCTCCTTCCAATCATGTTTCTCCAGATAAGCCAGAATGATCTCAAAGACTGAAACAGAATGTGTCCACATATTTATACTGTCTTAATCATTTACATAAACGACTTTGCTTTAGGTTTTACTTCTACATCACTGCCACCTCGGAAATTCCTTAGGAAATGGAAATGAGAGCAAAATATATAAGCAGTACATGTTTTATGAAGGTAATGCTTAGGGACTGTTTACAAAGGCTCATCAGTGAAAATAGAAAATGGGAGTTATTTATAGTAATTAGCTCAAAAGATTTAGAATCTTCTTGCGTGTGCACTATAATTTCTTCTCCAGGAAAGTGCATCTGTTTTAACTGACAAAAAAGTAGCCCAATATTAACACCTGTATTTTATTCTATTCTATTTTGTTTTCATGCCTGTTTGTGTGTGGGCAGTCTAACCATGGTTGACGGCGAGCACTTTGCGGCTGTTCATCTTAACAAAACTGCCCAGTGGCAGCTGAGCATGAGCAATTCCAAGATCTGTAGCACGGTTGAAAGAGATTCCCTGAAATGGAAGACACAATATAGTTACCACACATCACAAAACAAGCTGCTGTTGTTGTTGATTGGTATTTATTCCCATTAAACGGGTTCAGAAATTATATAGGTGGAAGATCTCTAGTTTTTAGATAAAGCATAAATAAGAGCCTATTTTTGCCAGAGCCCCTCATTTGTAAAATTATACAGACTCACCCAAAACAGCCCTGTATGTACAAATCAGTGATTGACACATAATCACAATCACAATATCAGCATTGGCTGATAAATGCAGAAAATGCAGCAAAACTTTGTTTTCTGCATTACAACTTAAGCTCATAAACTATCAGTGACTAAAAACAAAAAGGGAACATTAAACGAGGGTGGGGCCAATACACAAGAACATGAAAATATCCCATATATATTTTTGTGAGCAGGGTGTGTGTATGTGTAGACAGATGTGCGTGCGCACACGAGCACACACACACACACACCAGACAGACCCACCGACAGACAGACAGACCCACCCACTCACCGACCTACCGACAGACAGACCCACCGACAGACAGACAGACCCACCCACCCACCGACCCACCGACAGACAGACCCACCCACCCACCGACAGACAGACCCACCCACCCACCCACCGACAGAAACCACCCACCCACCCACCCACCGACAGACCCACCCACCCACCTGCCGACAGACAGACCCACCCACCCACCTGCCGACAGACAGACCCACCCACCCACCTGCCGACAGACAGACCCACCCACCCACCGACCTACCAACAGACAGACCCACCCACCCACCGACCTACCAACAGACAGACAGACAGACAGACAGACCCACCGACCAACAGACAGACAAACAGACAGACAGACAGACAAACACACACACAGACACAGCTTACAAAGAATAGGGGATATTTCAAAATGAATATAAAGTGATCAAAAAACAAAGCATGTTATTTTATTTAAGTATATATAAACTCTATTATAAAAAAACATTATATATCAGTTACTCTAATGTGAAGAAGTGGAAGAGACCACATATATATTTTACATGGCATGGTTAAGAAGTTTGGACTCTAAATCTGCCTGCAACTCAACAAAGAAAAGCATTTCATTTTTGATACCACAAGTTCTGTCAATTCTAATTAAGATTTCCATTCAAATCAAGTTAACATGAATTTATTTGTTTGGCACCTTAAGCAAGTTACACAATAGATCACATAATGATGAAAACACACAATCACTGGAAACCGACCTTATGATGATTGTGGTCCACCAGACCTCCAATAATGTAGGCTTTAGTCTCATCCAGCTCCTGGAGTACATTGGATGAATCAGAGGTGAGGTAGACCAGATCCTCCTTGGGTAACACTTCATTAAAGTGTTCAGGTTTGATATGGACATCCTAGGATTATTAAAAATAACAAGATGACAATGATTGTATTAAGAGTCAATATTAATATAAGCAGCTTTCACAGTTAAACAAACTGAGTTACACTAAATATAGAAGAACTGCTATCTGAATAATTCCACTGCTCAGAAACATCCTTAAGTCACTTTACTGCATTACTTCACAGAATAACCACATTTTCTACCACAAGTGGGTAGAGGGTGGTTGATGTGTTATGCTTAGCAACAAATGAGTTGCTATAAGTAACTGTATAAAGGAATGCACTCGGTCAAGTCCACCTTACGTACTGTGAAACAGGATACGTTGCACAAAATTAAATATCTAAATAAAATATTCTCAAATTTTTGTGAGCAGTCTAGTTTAGACACATTGCACATGGTGTTTTATTTTGACCATTTATGTCAATAAAAAAACGAAAGAATGTTGCTCAGTACTGTATTGTACATTCTTATTGTTGTGTCTTTATAAAATGTAAAACACCGAAAAAAGAACAATTCCAGTTTTTTTTTTGTGAATTTCAAAATTCTTTTTTGACAGCAGGACTCACAAGGGTTTGCTCATTCTAATTTTCCATCATTTACCTTTAATTAGACAAACGGTATTTAAGACAGATTTTTATTTCCTGAAATAAATGATGAGAGTTCTGGTACAATAAACTGGTAACTATATATTGTATAAATATTGTAAAAGACAATACGAAAACTCTTACCTTCCAGTTTACCCAGCCTTTGTTAATTTCATCCATGTTTTGTTTCAGCTGCCCACCATGGCTTGTTAGATAAAACTGTACAAGGAACGGTTTAAAGGTCAACATGCCACATCTAACTACCGATACAAATCATTTTCCGCTAGTACAACAACAGAGCAGTTTACCTGGACTGGGTGTGCAGCTCGTCGATTCTCTGCATAGCACCTCTGGATCTGTTTGTGGAGTTTCTTTACATCCTGTACATCAGAACCAATGATTGAAACCCATGATATACAGTACTGTGCAAAGGTATCGCACACCCCATCACTCTATTCTCTAATGATTTTTAATGCTATATTATAAGATGGCAAACACAAAGTGTACAACAACAGATGAGCTACTGTCTCAAACCAGCAAAACGTACACTAATTCACCATCACCACCAAATCAGGATAACTGTAGTGCTAAAAATGATCCACCACTTTAATAATGCCTAATCTGTGGGGGTCCTGACCACTAGAGAACACAGTAAAGGGGACTAAAATTATATAGTGAAACAGATGGACTACAGTCTGTACTGAACTACAACGTGACCACTAAAAGTTAAAGAAAGAGCAGCAAATAAACGGAAAGAAAAACAAATAGAATTGCAGATTTTCACTCCACACAAACATGTTTATATACTATGGTGGGGTTTAGGCTCTGTGGTTACATGATTTTTTCTTTCATGACTATTCATCAGAAATAGTAGCATCATTAAATATGCACTAAAGACCCGGTTTCGGTTTCTTAGAAGCATTTGGAGAGTTGACAGAAAGATGCATTTAAAAGCCTAGAGTTGCCCTGGTTTACCTTTCCATCAAAAAGTTGACTTCATAACAGAACATTGCCAAAAGCATCAGGCTCGCTCCACTGGCGTGTCCACTTAACCGCAAAGGTGCCATTATTTCCCCAGGTAATTAACTTAACTGTCCACTTGATAGAAAAGAAAATGGGACTCGTCAAACCAGTTGACCTTCATCTATTGCTCCAAGCTCCAATACTGACATTTGTGTCAATGCTCGACACTTTTGACAGTGGGCAGAGGTTAGCATAGTTAGCATCCTAAGCAGTCTCCAAATTGGCAGTTCTGTAGTCAGCAGGGCACTAGCATTAGAAATTTACGTCATTTGTACCGCAGTAGCTTATGCATTGACTCACCTTTATGGTTGTTCCTGACCTGAAGCACACATGCATGGTTATTCAGGAGATGCCTCAACCAAGATATTTGGATATAATGATTTGTCCCTTGTTAAAGGGGTCTTTAATCTTGAACATTTCTCCAAAATCAACACACTGACTATGAGAACCTACAGTTCATTTACTGTCTAATATATTCAGCTTAGCATGGGTTGTTGGACAAGATATTATAATGTACCTGAGGCAAAATCCTTAACTCCTAATAACATCTACACCTAAAGCAAAGTGGAGGAATATGTCAAAGAGTACATTATTGTGTTGTTTAAAACATGATTTAACTATATCAAGCCCCACCTTAAGCTCCATGAGCTCGTCAAAGCTGCAGTCTATGACCAGCCGGAGAGGACTGGGCTCTGCCTCTTTGCGCACTCGTTTCCTCCCTGGAAACTCAGTTCTATCCTCAGACTGTCTTTCCAACTTCCTCTGTTGTTTCCGCTCCTTTCGCTTCTGTCTGCATGACAAAGGTAGAATCAGAAATACAAAGGGTACTATCTTGTGGCAGATATCACACTTTCAGGCGTCTTTAACAGTCCAAGCCACAGCAGATCAGAGCTGTTCTGACATCATGCAGAAGAACAGTATTCAGGCTGGCAGCCATAATTTTATGGTTTTTCTGTGAACATAAAATTGAAAATCTAAGATCAGTTCGTCCCTAATCTCACAAATGTTGCATGCACTAAATAATTTCCCTACCAAAAACAACACGTATTGCATTTTGTACATTGGTATGCTGGGAACATGGAAAAACCATCCACGTTCCATATTGCTTTGGGGTGGTTAGTGTGCAGTGGTTTAGTTGGTGAATTCTAACCATCTATGTCATAAAACTGATTCACCAGCACACCAATGTCCAGAACACAACTGTTCTTTCTTGCCTCTTTCCACCTGAATAGTAAGAATATAAATTGGGATTATAAATCGCATTAATTCTTACTTTCGAAGGTCTCGCTGTTCTTCCCACTGCTGTTGCTTAAGAAGCTTCTTTCTCTGCCTCTTGGAGAGTGTTTCATTTGCTCCATGCTGGACGTCCTGCCCATGTACACAAGCTGTTGAATCAATGACAGCGTCAGAGGACATGATCCTGCTTTGGGGATTACTATAGCTTGCAACTACCTGTGGAAAACAGAATGGAAATGGTCTCTCTCAATTATATCATCTTTGCATTTCATAATATCCAGCCTTATTCTGAAGCATACACAATATATTCATATATACAAGTCTTATGTACTGGATGAATGTTAAACTATAGTTTTGTTCTCAGGACATAACATTGATAAAACTGTGGTTATGAGTGCTTATATTTGGGAAAAAACTAGGAATGGTTTGGGAAATGAAGCTACAACCTGCAGTGTGGATCCTCAGTACTAATGCATCTCTGTCTTTTTGAGTATGGGCCTTGATGACTATTTTCTCCACTTCCCTTTTATGCTTTCCTCATTC
Organism: Parotocinclus haroldoi; assembly: GCA_034779995.1. NCBI lineage: Eukaryota > Metazoa > Chordata > Actinopteri > Siluriformes > Loricariidae > Parotocinclus > Parotocinclus haroldoi. Next base: position 9,919 of record JAUZST010006884.1, read on the forward strand.
GGGCCTCCCAGTCTCAACTAGGACACAAGATGCCCTGGACTGCAAATTCCTCAAAATCTAAACCTGAGTGCACATCAGTGATATCACACTTTTTAGGGGTCTTTAACAGTTCAAGCCACAGCAGATCAGAGCTGTTCTGGCACCATTCAGAAGACCAGTGTACATGTACTGTCCTTTGTATTTACTAAACTTTGTGAACTTTGGTATTGCACTTATCGTCTTGTTGTGCACAGCATTATGTTCATGTGCCTCATGTTTCATGACACCTTCTTAAATAACAGCACATGTTTTGGTCAGTTATGAGCTTCATACTCCATATTGGTTGGGTCATGTTTTTTAGTGCTTGTCTGGTGATGGGTTAATTAGTAATTATTGATTAACTACCAGTCTTCAAACTCAACATATTTTTGCCAGCATTAAAAAAAAACATACATTTCCTTGACGTACAACAGAACAGTTTCATAAATCACAAATTCAATCACGGATTAACTCATGGACACATCATTACATTTAACATTTCACCCACGTTTTGAACGTAATGCATTTTTGAATCAATTGTACCAGTGCAGCTTAGCAAGCTATCCAAACAGCTGGGTTTTTGAAAAAGAACTTAATAATACATGCCTTTCAATTACCAACTTAAGTTAACACATTAATTAGCACTAAACAGTTGTAAATCTGTAAAGATGATACGTACATTAAACCAATTCAAACACAGGGGACCACCAAACTTCAGCTCAGCGTTACCTTGTGTAGTGTGCTCCAGTGTGACGTCATTTAAGATCGCCGGATGCGCGCGCACAGCGTAAGTAACGTTAGGAGCATTCCTCCATGTTTGTGAGGGCAACATTAAGCCAGCAGGAATTATGTGAGACGTGCGCTTGTTTAACGTCAATTGATATTTTAGAGACATGCCGTCGATACACAATGTTACATCGAGACTAGTCACAAAACGCCGCCCACTTATTTGACATAACCATCCTAACATGTAAGCGCACATTATTGATTGCTTACTCTCAGACCTTTTAGTAACAGCAGCCATTTTCGATCTAACCAGAACCAGAACCCACCAGAACATGGTTCGAGTCCAAGTGGTGTAGCAGCAAGATGATTTGCCCTGAGATCTAGCAATACTGGCGTCACATCCAGGAACTGTTATGACTGCATGTGTTCTGTAGGATGAATGCTTGGTGGTTCTGGATTACTTATTAGACCACTGTGACTTCTAAGCGTAAGATTCTCTGGCAAGTAGTGTCTGTTAAATGTGCAAAGTCCATTCAAACTAAGGAAAAGGTCTTACCTGCATTCCAGGCATTGGCGTTTAAAAAATTACGGTCAGTATTTACCACGTGGCATCATGTGTGGAGTACAGGACACCAATTAATAATGTCTGTAACCAAACAGCAGGGTTTAAATGGATATAGGCAGGGATGTCCTTGTTCTTACTTGAACTACTAGAATTTCTACGGTTATGCTTTAAATACCGGAATTTGTGGTAGATGCCATGATAGCACAATGCTGAGTGATGTCGCCTCACAGCTTCACATATCCTCAGTTTGATTTCCAGCCTGAACTCTGCCTGTATGGAGTGTCTCCTTGTGTGTTTGTGGGCTCCCTCCTAGCACTCTGGTTTCCTGTCACATTCCAAAGACATGCATTAGGTCAGCTGGTGTCTCCAGTGTCCAAGTGTGAGTAATTGTATGTATGTATGTGTGTGTGTGTGAGTGTGTGTGTGAGAGAGTGTGTGCATGTGCCCTGCAATGGTTTGATACCCTTTCTTCATTCCTACCTTGTTCCCTGTGTGGCTAATTGTCCACCAGTGACACAGAACTTGATTAAATGGGTATCGAAATCAATAAATACATTAATTAATTACTATCTGTGGCATTTTAGCCATTTTATGCAGTCTGGAACATACATTAGCCACTGTTAGATTCACCTGTTAAACCAATTTAAACAAAAAAACATCTAATAAGCAAATTAAACAGCAGAAAGTCAGTGTATTTAGCCAAGTAGACATGGTCAAGACAACCTGCTGAAGTTCAAACTGAGCAAAAGAATGAGGAAGAAAGGTGAATAAAGTTTGGATCAAGTTCTTCAGAAACTACTGATTTACTGGGACTTGTATGGGACATGTATCCATCTCTAGGGTTCTCCATCTCTTAGATAAAAGTTTTCAGCACCATATTTGAATCTGTTTCACAAAGAATTTAGGCAGTTTTGAAGACAAAATGATACGGGAGAACTGTCTTTATGTTCCCAGTTGAGGGCTACTTACACAATTGACTATAAAAATCATGTTTTAAAATGAGATTACTTTCTTAATTTTGTCCAAGTGCAGTCAGTCAAGAGAACGCGTCAGATCACACTGGATAAGTTCTTCAAATGTTGACTGGAATTTAGTAAGAACTTGTTTTTTACAGTATTATGCTTCGCATGCTGAGTATCTATACATTGTGTTGTAGATCGTTTCGAAAAACTTGTCTGCAAATTTATTTTTCAATGAATAAAGCAACAGTAGTTCTTGCTTGTACGTTTGCTATACGTCTAAATCGCACAATAAAGGTTAATAAACATTTATTATGTTACATAAATTATAGCACGTTCCGTCTTGTAACATAGGTTTATTACATAGGCATAGGGCATGTTTGTTTAATCTGACCAGCCGGTTATTAGGATCAAAACAATCATGTCCTGATGTGGTCCGATTAACCAGAATCGACTGTATATGATTATTTACTTGTTATGTATTGAATTATACATAATTATAAACACATTTTCAAGTTATTTTTGATTTATTTATTTTTTAAACTGGTTGATTTAATCTTCTTAACTATTGCATAGCCTTATCATTAGATGTTAACAAAGTCTTAAATGTAGTTCAAATAAGACATGTTCAGGCAACTGAATTTGTCAGAGGTGGACTCCAATCAAGGTGTAGAAACATGTCAAGGATAATCTATATATAGGCATTTATGCTACCCTATATTTATACTTCTAGTTCAACAAGAAGTTGTACATTACTTATCCGTAGACAAGCTCAGAAAAATAAACCATAAATGGAAAATATTTTATTTCACTTATAAGAGTTTTAGTTTTTTTCAATATTTGTAACATGTTCATTTAATATGAACATAGTTTTGTCTTAATATCAAAGAGCTTTTTTTTAAAATAAATATAGTTCTATAATTCATTTGAAAGTAAGTTTTCATAGTGAGGTAAAGCTAATTAAAAATCTATTAATTTAAAAACCTTTTCCATATTTATCAAGTGTGTCAAGGAATTATACTATGAAGCTGAAAATAAACCATCTTTCCCAGGAAGGCGGAAGGGAAGAGAAGCTGTTCAGTTGAAATCTTGGGAATGCAATGAATACGTTTTTGGGATTAGGCAAGTGCTGTCCATATCAATTTGATCCTTCCTAAATCTTATCACACCCTATTTATCTGATTTGTGGGACAAACACTTGTGCTTTTTCTCCTCTCTGCCCATCTCCTATTTCTGTTACATGATCCAGTTACTCTGGGAAAGAGGCCAAAAGAGGCCATGATGTGGCTGTTGAGACAGCATAACAAAGTTTATGATCTGCTGCATGCATAGATACATACAGGTTCGTATATCCTGTGCACTATTTTTAGAATTATTTATATGCATTTCTTAAAATGTATCAAACTATAAAATATAAAACTGTCAATAACACATGCAATTTAGGTAGATTCATGTAATTCCTATAAGTGGCTTATATTGTTGGGTTTTTCGAATGGTAGAAGATTTTTTAAAACGCATCATTATGAATACCTTTCTTTATACATGTTTATGTGGAATTTCCATTCCACATAACATGATATCATGATATAAACCCAAAGAAATGAAAACAAATTACAGAAATCTACCAAACTACAATAAAAGATTTTAATAATAACAATATTTCTAGTCACTACTTTTATACTACTGTCTTTTATGGGTTGCTTTTAGAAGTGAATAAACAAAAAATTAGGAATTTGTATTTGTTTAGTCATGCTGTCTGTGAGATATGATAGAGTATAGATAATACTAATCATAGACACTTTGGAAGTAGTTGAGAGGCACGGGCAGGTGGCCACATGAACAGCATTCTGTGCATTATCACATGCTGATAGTAAAATATCCTATTGATTATATTAATATATTATTTGTTAGTTCCATTAGATTGTATATTTCTAACTTTGTTTAAATCATACAAAGCACACTGTCTATTCGTTGTAAAGATTTTGTTATATGTTAGAGGATAATGTCTGCTTTATAAATGTACTTGATCATGTTTGGCAATACTTAAAGTAATCTATTTTTATCATTGGCATTTGTTTTCAAATTAGATTAATATTAATTAATTAATTAATATTAATATGACTCATATGACTCATATGACTCATTATATAATGAATTTTTTTAATAATTTGAATTATTATTATTATTTGTTTGTTTTTTTCTACTACTAATTTAAATTTTAATAATTTGTTATTTATTTTAAACTAATTTTCCTATAATTTAATATACATTTAGTATTTATTTATTTATTTAACATCTAGGTCGCCCATGGAGGGCGGGTCCCCTGTTGAGTCTTGGTTCCTCCCAAGGTTTCTTCCTACCATTTT
>JAUZST010006885.1:0-39891 GCA_034779995.1 Parotocinclus haroldoi
TGTGTGTGTGTGTGTGTGTGTGTGTGTGTGTGTGTGTGTGTGTGTGTGTGTGTGTGTGTGTGTGTGTGTGTGAAACTTTGCTACTCTGAGATTGAAATATTGCAAATCTGATTAAAGCAATCGATTTCTGAGACAATTCTGGTAAATTTAATGAAGTGTATTTTTTACTAGCCATAAAAATATTAGATTTGTATTAGATATTATATACCTTAATGTACTATAATGTTCCATATTAGAAACCCAGTTACTTGGCGCATGAAGGAATGTGCCATAATAGTGAGAGTATATGGTATCGTCGTTTGTCCTTAATGTTTGTCATGTCCCAAATGTTGTAGAGCTATAAATATAACATGATTTGCATGTTATACAGTGTGGTTCACAAGAACTTCCTGCTGAGGACTCCTTATTTTAAGTTATTTAATTGAAATTTTATTATATACTTAATTTTGCTATTAATACAACTTAATTATTTTATTTAACATCTAGGCCATCCATGGAGGATAGGTCTCTTTTTGAGTCTTGGTCTTCCTGAGGTTTCTTCCTTCTATATTCAGGGAGTTTTTTTCTTGCCACTGTCAGATTGGGATTGACCTTTTAAGATGATACAATATTGTAAAACTGTTTTGAGACAATGCTCCATTGTAAAAAGAGCTATATAAATAAATGTTACTGTAACTTCAGAAGCTTATGTAGCCCTGGTCGAAATGTTAAATAGCAAACTTAAATATGACTCCTTTCATAAATGTATATACGCTTTTTATTTGGTTTATAGATAATTTATCCATTATGACATTTACAGAAGCTGATTCAAGTACCATTTCATACGAATTGCTAATTTATGTATATATTTTTTTACAAGACCTCAGAGCATAACTGATCTGATAGTCTAAGTCCAAGTCAAGTGATCACAATTCCATATTAGAAATTCGGACCTTTCAAGCCTCTCAAGCATCTAACTGAGGACCTGAAAATGGAGAAAACTGATTTAAATATAAAACGGCTGTAAAATAAATTTTAATCTGTAATATCAGTGTTGATGAGAACGGTTCAGGTCCGGATAAGATTTGGAAACATGAGAAAGATCTCTGATGGGACAGTTCATAGGCATTTCTGGTATGTAGGTATTTTCCATCGTGAAATGACTAAAAATGGCACATTCTTTTCCATTAAGCACCATCATTGATTTCTGTGCTGTTGAAATCTGCTAGGCTTTTTATTGTACGCTAAGATCCACCCTAAATGAGCACAGTGCTAATCAAGCGATCTGAAAGCTGCATAAGAGGGTGAATAATGAAATGGATTGTTTCAGATAATTGTTATAACATTGCCACAGATGAAATAATAACTCCTTTATTTGTAACCTTATATATTTTGTATCTTAAACAGGCACCATATGGACGAAAGTATTGAGACATTACACCTTGCTTTTATGTCGTCCCGTTCCAACACGGTTGCTACTTTGCTGATATAATGGCTTCTACTCTTCTTGGGAGGATTTTATATGATTTTAGTATTTTAAATTAAGATTTGCCTTCATTGGAGCCAAGTGTCTAACCCCTGAAAAGCAACCCCACAGCATTATCACTCTTTCATAGCTGCCATAATGCAGTGAGGCAGGTAACATTCTCCTGTCTGGACCTGTCCTTCAGACTGCCAGATAGAGAATCGTGATATGTCACTTCACAGAACAAGTTTCCACTGCCCCAGAGAGCAGTGATTCAATATTGTCACTCACAGTTGATTGTGGAATATTAAGGAGGGAAGAAATTACATGAACTGACTTGTAACGATGGGATCCTGTTACAGTACTCATTAGAACGACAGATTCTTTCTGTGTAAAGGCAGACCTCATGGCTCGGCACTTTTTATACAGCCTGCAGCAATGGGAATAACTAAAATATTCAGTAGTTAAGAGGCGTGTCCTGATAGTTTTGACCACATAGTTTATTTTACTTTTAGGTGGGTTGATTATTTACATGCCACCTGTGCTAAATAAAATTTATAGGTATAGTGCCGTTAAACACTTTTTGTCCCCTTCACTCGAGGTTCGCCTTCCATTTTAATCTCTGTTTTGAAAAGCTGTAGTGACTTCTGCACTTTTATGTGTGTTATATCAGCCACAGACTCAAATACTATATTAGGCTAAGAAGCAGAAACCCACCTCTTGTTTTGATCTCAGTGTTGCAGAACTGTGGAAACTGCTGCTATGTTTATCCTGTCAGAACTTGAAGCGTTTGATACAGCACCATGGTAGTGCTGGAATTCAAGAGTCAAACAAGGACCAAGTTAGAATCTTCAGTTCCATTTAAAAAAATACCCCAAATAACATGTTTAGTCAACTTCAGAATGCATAGTTACTGAATGTACAGTACTGTGCAGAAGGCTACCATTAGACATGTTGTTTTAGCAATGTTATAACGACCATACATATTTATTTCTGTTTTTTATTAAGATAAAACAGAAAATACAAGATGACACAAATTAAAAAATAAAAACAATTTTCAGGACAAAATGGTTTCTGTAAGCTTCTTCACACTGTAAAAGGATCAGCTTGGCATGCTGATGAAGCTACCAGATGCTGTGGATTTGAAAAAAAGGGCCTTACAACAAGAAATCCAGCAGATGGAAAGACATGACAAATGCTGTCATCATTTATATTGCAGAAGTCGCAATGCCAGTTAAGGAGGTTTACAAACTTAATTTTTTGCCTTGGACCCTAGGCATACACTGCCAAAATATAATCTAATTATCGCTATCAACAAAATCCCAGAATTTAATTTATTAACTGAAAATAAAAAGAAAACAACACTTTCATTTTTAACCAAATTATTAAACGCTTTACCCAAAAAGAGAGGACTGCATTCTAGACTGTATTGTTTCCTCAAATAAAAGGTGAAGAAGGCAGAATCTGCAGAAGAAATGTAACAATTTCAATTCTAATAAAATGTAAACGTTTTATAAAGCATTTGCAGTTTTATTTTTATTATACATGGCCATAAGAAAAGGAAATCACTAATAGACTGCATGGGTTGGGTTAGTATATGCAACACATTTGGTCCATGCAATACAACAAGATACCTGGGCAATGGGCTACCTGTAGTTGCCCATAAATATGAGGGCAAGGCATAAATAAATAATATACGAGTGGTGCTCTATACAAATCCGATGGGCACAGGAATTTGACCGGAGTAAAATGTGTAGAGTGATTAGGATTAGGTGGAATGACTGTATTCCAGGACAAAAATGCATTTGATGCATATTGCTTTGAATGTGCTGGAATTTACTTCCTTAAAACACTACTAGAGCAGTCAAATGACAACCGAGGCTTCAGATACACACTGTTAATGGTACAGTGCATCATTTGTTTCCTTGTTTATAGCCTGTTTGGTGGGGCTATTAGATTAGAACTTTTTCCATCGTCCGTCTTTCAGGATAAGGTTCAGATTATTTTTTTATTTATTTGTTTCAGGCATGCTTCAAATGCATACATTATGAACACACTATAAAGTGTTATAGAAAGAATTTACCTGTCTCCATGAAATTATTGCATTTGAAACGAGGATATTATATTATAAATAGTCAAATCCGTGACTTGTTTCATTTCTTAGCTGTCATTTTTTTTCCATTTTTTGATAAATTATACAGGTTTAATTTATAGCTCCCAGAAATACTATTGTGAATACACTGATCATAGCAGTCCCATCTATGCCGTCACGTGCCTTTTAATCATCTATTATTTGCCCTGAAATTATATTATATTGAATATAATATGAGTACTGCATGCCTGAAACTCCCTCCCAATACACCATCCTTACTTTTTTACATTTGTATGATTTGGCAGAAACCAAAAAAATCATACCACAAGTAGCAGATAGGGGCAAAAAACAAGGAATAACACTGTTTTGTGTCTAAAGTAATCATGGAGAGATGTTATGCATTCTGTTTTATTTTATTCATTTTTTAGAAAAGCATGAATACAGTCATTTGTGTGCTGTAAAGTTTGTGGTCCTCCCCGGTGGTATACTGCACTTTTATCTAAAGACGGTATGATATGAAAACCATCAATACTGCTAATCCCTAGAGATGATCTTCCTAAAAGCACACAATGTATGAAATTCGATAGCTTCATGTGATTGGAAACATTGATGTCTATCTAAAACCACCCAGTAATGCAGTCCTATGGAAATTTAAAATGTGCTTTTCTTCAGTCATAATACGCCGAGGGCTATTATTTACGGATGTGACTGAGGATATATACATAACTGTGAAAAAGCCTTAGGATAACTTTTGAGTAGCTGTAGCATTGTTTTAATAATGGTGTAATGACCATCAATAAGTATTTTAAGTATTTGTTAATATAAGTTGACACTCCTACAGTCTGAAGAAGCTTGATCAGGAATGGTAGCAGCCAAGAAACCACTTTTTGGGGCCATTATGGAGTGACAAATCAAAGTTTGATATTTTGGGACCCATCATTTACAATTGTTAAATATGATCTTTCTACCATTTTTGAAACAGCAAATCTAATGCTGGCATATGAATTTTGCTCTCAATTCTATGAAATGTTTAAGTAATGTAACAACAATGTAAATTGTTTGGCTAACTGTTTAAATTGTATTAATTGATGCGTTTTCCCCTGTAACATCTTAAGATTTAAACTGAATTAGATAGTGTAAGCTCCATTCCCAGAACAAGCTGAATAGAAAACAACATTCTCTGAACTAACCATTGTATAAATCATCCCAGCATCTAAATGTAAACAATGGAAAGAGCCCAGGATAAACAAATTGGGTCACTGAGGTCACTTGCAGGGCACTTAAAGGATCGCGAGTCAAAATATTGGGATTACTTAACCACTGTGTTATGGAAAGCTAGTAATGCTTTATCGATAAATCATGCATCAAATGGACATGTTAAACCCTCAATGGCAGCAAAATAATACACAGAGTTTTTAAAACCAAATAACACTTAATATAACATTTACATTACAATGGTGCATCTTCAGGTCTGTAGTTTTATTCTGTTGCTCTGTAAGAACCTAAAGGCAATATTTACTAGCTAGCATTTTTTTCTCTTGGTTTTCCCAGAATAAGATGGAGGACTCCAGTGGCAGTAAGCCTTTTATGGTAACTTCCTCGTTGTCTGTCCAAGTGACAACGCCATCCTTCTACAACCAACCACGAAAGTTTGCCTCTGTTGCCCCTCCTCGTCCCAAAGGGACAGCTGACCAGACGCAATCCTTTTCCTCATCAGTAGCAAGGACTGCAGTGATTGGCCGGGTTGGAGAAATTCCTCCACCTCCTTCATCCGTTTGTGAAGGTAAGCTTTTTTTTTTTTTTTTACTGTAACTTCTCAATATGGTGGAGTCAGCGCTAGCAAGCGCCTATCCTGTATGATTTGAGTAATTGTGTAGAGAAGGGTTAAGTTATTATAAACCACGTTATATTCTGTGAAACAAGTTGTGGACTGAACATTACCATAGTACTTTTATGCTACAGTAATGTAAAAAGAAATAGAATTTTTACAAAAAGCATCCGAAGCCTTTCTTGCACGCATTGCAAATCCACTCTCAAATTGAATTGTTCAAATATGTCAGCAGTGTACAGAACAGGCACACATTAACAATCACGCACACAGTGTAGAACCAAAATTATAAACATGCACTATGGAATATAAACATACCTCTCTGACTGCACACAAGCAAGAGGGAATGAGTCGTTTTGAAGAAACAGAATACAAACATTTGGCAAAGAAAACTACATTACCTAAAAGGTGTGCGTAACCGTAACATTGATATGCACATATTGTAGTTCATGCAAATTTAATCAAAATGAATGGAAATAGATGAAATAAATACTTTGTAAACAGAAGATCAAAGTACAGCAGTTGTTATACCCATGTTGGAGTTGTTAATAGTTAAAAGTGTTTTCTTTCCTATTATAATTTGCTAGAATAGATAAGACCTTGGGTATGAAGGGATTTTGATAGGGTGTTTGTTGATATTTGAGCACTGGTCGAACAAGTTACTGGTTTGTCTTTGATCGTTATATTGTTAGCTTGTCAATGATAAATTGTGTGCTTCATCATTAAATATGTTTTCTATATTTAACAAATTAAACTATATATGGATGGTAACACTGGATAACAAAGATTTGGCTTCCTTTACACATATTGTAAGTTTGACATATGTTAGTTGATGATCACACTCAGTTTTGTAGATATAATCTATTTTGTTTTTTCATCATAGTTTAGAAATCTTAGCGGTTACTTAACTTTGGTCTGGAGTTTTTATGCCCTCCCCGTGTTCACATGGGTTTACTCTTTCAAAGACATGCATTAGGTTCATTGGTTTCTCTAAATGGCGCCAGTATGAATGTGCCTGATTAGTCAAGTGGGTTTTGTTTATATAGAGATTTTTACAGCAGAGCATTGTCACCAAGCAACATTACAAATATATAGAGATTAAGCCTTAATTTAGAAAGTCATGGGTGACAGTGGGAAGGAAAAGCTAAGTGTTTTAAGGGAATTATGAAACCTTGCTCCAGTTGTGAATAGCCATTCGCACTGATGCAACATTTAAATAAACAAACATTTTTTCTGGTATAATTCTAAAATAATTGTATTTCTTGTAGTTTAGGTCAGTCCATACATGCAAATGTTGACCATATGCACTGTGGTACGCTCAGGATTGTATCCACCCCCATACACAGTGATTAAGGAACCCTTGACCAAGAGGTCAAGGTGAATGTTGCGTAGTTGAGCAAGGTCCTTATCCTACAAGTGCTTGGGTTGAAAAAGAAGATCCGGTAAAAGATTATATGTAAATGTGGGCGTGCTTAGACAGGTTAAGTGCTGGCAGTCAGGCTTTAAATACTACTCGTATTTGCAGATGCGGTTTGGATGCATGTTGCCTATAGTGTAATGAGTATACTTAACAATAGGATCTACTGTCTTCAAAAAGATTTAATACGGCAAAAATGGCCCAGGGTTTTAATGATGCATTCTGCTCAACATACTGAATTCACAATTTAATTTTTTCACTTGAATCAGTTTTATATTAGATCAAAGACAGAACTTTTTATTTCTGGACTGTGAACAACAAAGTAACAAACATTTTGATGTATAGGTTTTTAAACCAAACTTTAGTCCCCTGTATCTAAAAGAAATAGATAAGATGGAAAGAGAGGTTTTAAATTGTAAACAGAATGCTCTGTTATTTCCATACATGAAATGAATTTAAAAGTGTTATTTTCTTGTATAAAATGTAAACAAATTAATCTTTAGTCCTCCTAAACTGTGAACATGTACCCTCCGGTGTTCAAAAATACAATGGTATTATATGCCGTTTTTCTTCAGGAAGCCAAATTTGTTGTCCAGTGTAAATGGTGTGTGATAATGAATTGCTTGTTAGTTGGTTGATGCTATGATGCTACTAAACCACTCCACTGCCTCTCCTGGCCAGACTTTCCACCCCCTCCTCCTCCAGTGGATGCAGAGCTGCCAGACCCACCCCCAGAATGCCAACTCACACCCCCTGCGTATGAGGCCCCTCCCCCTGCATTTCCTGCCCCTCCCCCAGTTGCAGATGACTTGCCCCTCCCAGAACCACCAGAAGACTTGAGCTTCGTACCCTCAGATGCTTGTCTTGCACCTCTTCCCCCTCCCCCTCCCCCTCCTCCTCCTGCACCTCCACTCCCAGAGCCTGGGGTAGCTGCAAACTCTCAGGTAAGAACTGAAGCACGGACACGATATGATTGATAGGATGTGATATGATTTGTAATATGTTCTGATTTTTATGCTGCAAGTTTGGGTTTTTCAAGAAGGAACAATTCTTAGAATTTTTTGAAGTGTAAACAATGCACATGTCCTTGAATAAGTAACCAAAAGTTAATTAAAATCCCTGCGATTGAAATGAATTACTAATAATTTAAAATATTTTGGTTTCACCATATTTTAAATAACCGAGCCATTTGTGTGTTTCAACAATTTAAATGAAAGTTTTTATTGAACAAAAATATCTGCAATTAGGAGTTTTAAACTATGGTTCTGCAACAAAATGTGCTACTGTTACAGCTGCGCCAAATTGAAGCCAAGCGCTTAATCTTAAAAATTATCCAACTGCATAACGGAAGAAATTTGTGTAAAAGGCATGGTGCCCTCTAGTGTTTGAAAAATGAAAGTGCATTTGTTTCACATATACTTTTGCGTTACAACCAGAAGTTTATCTCATTATCTCACCTATATCTGGCGAGAGGTGAGTTTGGCGACTTAGTGAGGCTACAAAAAAAGAGCCATGAGGCGTCAGCAGTGTGAACCAGTTTGCTGCCACTGTTTGGACATTTTGCGCTTGTACGCTTTGTGCTTACTGTGTTGCCAGTGAGTGTGAATGTGATAACAGATTACTACTGTAAGACATTTGTGGACACACACAATGTACATTTGCATTTAGAGTCCATAAGATATACAGTACTGTAACCAGTAAATTTGTTTTAGCAATGATGTAATGACACTATATAATTTATGTTAAAATACAGGATGTGTACACAAAATAAAAAAAACAACAACAGAATTTTCAGAACAAAATTACTTCTGCAGTCAAAGTCAGCATTTAGTGTAATGTCCCTGTAAAAGTTGCTGCTAACTGTCCAAAAAGGTCATTTCTGTTGAATCATTGTCAGTTTTTTTTAAATACAGATTACAAATTTCTTGTATTTTTTTGTTTGTATTCTAACAAAGACGCTCAGAAATATTTATATGTAATTGTCATTATACTATTGCTAAAACAACATGTCTAATGGTGTCCTAAGACTTTTGCACAGTACTGTACAAGCACACTCCGAGTGTAATATTTGGTACAGAAGTGCAGCGATGCACTGACCTTATGATGAACCACAAGTTGGTACAAGTCTTCTTTATAAGGTAAACATAAGATAAATAAACACAGCAGAAGTGCCCAGCTGATTTAAGAAAAGGAATCTACAGAACCCGGAAAAGCAAGTTTTGTGAAATGTACCGGAGCCAGAGAGTTAATTTTAAAATAGGTTTGGAGCATATTAATGGCCTTAACCATGCTGCCTCACCTGTTTGTGGCTGTGTGTGGAACTTTTTAGCACCGCAGATGACGGGGAAACTCGAATCAAACCAGTTGCATAGAATGCAGTGTTACTGGCAAGACACTCGACCTTAATACCACTACAGATTTAGGATTCCTCATGCAGATGATGAACCTGAATCCAGAAAATTCCTCCAAACAAGCTGGAGCTTTAAATTGGTTCATTTAAGACTTGTTGGGGCTTTACCATGGAAAGCACCATTCACATGCAAATACTCACATTTACCAGTCATGCACTGGCTTTGCCCCATTCCCACTTCAAACGGTTATTCACCAAATTGCACCACTTTAGTGATTTGGCCTGAATGTTATGTTAGATACAAGGTAGATTATAGCAAATAGCACTTGCACTGAATTTGAGAATTTCACGTTTTAAATACATTGTCTTTTTTTTCTCCCCATAGCTGCTGTATTCTTGATCTTTAGATATCGTATACTGTCATTCATTTAGTAAGTTTTTGCTAACAGCTTAATACCCAAATTGCTCCAAATTGCACTCGTTTCTTCTGTTCATACTTGCCTTTAAGCTCCTCATTTTGTTGCTTTTCAGTAATATTTTAAATTGGTGGTTTCACAAAATTTCAGCCTGTGCCCTCTGGTGATATGGAGATGGGAATTTCAGAACTATATACTGTTTTTCATTCCAACATGTCGAGAGCTACATTTGATTAACACAATCATATCTGTTGTTTGAAGACAAGGCATTACGTAAATGGAATAACCTAGTTGTAGAGAAAAACTGGAAAACACTGTACACACAGCTTCTGTACACACGAGTCAACCTAGGACCTGTGCTTGATCTCAAACTGGTAATATACTATATGGACGCAAGTATTGGGACACACCTGTTAATCACCGAGTTCAGTCCCATTGCCAAAGCAGTCTGCTTGTACAAACATTTTGCAAATGATGGGTTATTTTAAGAGCTCTTTGAATTTAAATGTGGCAGTTGCAACAAGTTTGTGAAATTTCATCCACCTTAGATATTCTCGAATGTATGTGATGTGTATAATGAAAACTGGAAGTGTTTAGGAACCACAGCAGCTCGAACACAAAAGTGACAGACTTCATAAAGTAAAAGAGCACTAAGACGCATAGTGCAGTGAAGTACATAATGCTCCACCGATTCAATAACTGCAGTTCCAAAGCTCCTCCAGATAACAAAACTGTGCACCAGGAGCTTCATGGAAAATGGGTTTTTATGGTTGAGCAATATATCCTCCCCGAATGACAAGAAGAAGAATGGGACAAAAAACTGCACCAAATTCAACTTTAAATACAAAATCAAAACCGACCCTCAAGTAATAGATTCATCCAAACAATCCACACAACATGCCGGAACAGACACGCCAAAGTCATCAACTATCTGAACCTCAGTATAACAAGGGAAAACTTTTTCAATAAGACCAACTTTGAGGAATAATTCACGAACAATAGCCTATCCTGCCTCAATTTAAAACGCGTTGTATTTTTATAAACCGTATAAAAAAAAATACAATTGTGCCGATACGGCTTAAAACCCAAACAAATATACAAAAAAAACATGGCTAAGCAGCTGCACGCCAACACATCATCAAACACTGCCAAATGTCAGACGGAGTGACGTAAAGCACGCCAGACTCTGCCGCAGTGAGAACGTTTCCTTTAGACGCAAATCACACTCTCTCCGGCAGTCTGATTGGTGAGACAAATTTGATTTGGGTTTGGCAAATCCCAGGAGAGCATTACCTGACTGCACTCTGCCAACTTTAAAGTTTGGTGGAGGATAGATGTCCTTTTAATTCAAGTGAAGGGAAATCAATCTAATGCTTCAGCATACCAATACATTTTGGATAATCCTGCGAAAAAACAGTTTGGAGGAACACATTTGGGATGAACAGAAACATTCCCACCGGCACAGTCCATAATCTTGTGGAAAAGCCTTCACAAAAGCGTGGAAGCAGGTTCTAGCTGCAAATAGGGTACCATCTTCATATTAATCTCTATGGGATTAGAATGAAATATCAAAAGCTCCAACGGGTGTAATGTGTAGGTCGTTTGTCCATACAGTGTATCCTGTGTACACCGCGTGAGATTGAGCCAATTCGGTAGGTGTAGTGGGTGTTCAGGCCTCCTGCTGATCAGAAAATAGACTCCACTGGTCTGTCGTGACCATTTAAGGCTTCCAGCTACAGCATTTAGCGGCACTATTCCTTAGTATTCTTTTCAGTAGACACCCTCTTATATTGGCTTCATACAGTACAGTGCAAGGACATCCTGTTTTAGTTGTTAGGTGTGGGTAAATAAACATACAGTTGGCTAAAACCACAGTACAGATAAGTAAAGTAACAAGGTACAGCGGCATGATTCACTAATCAGCAATGAGAATGTCTAAAATGGTCAGAGTTTAAATATTTACAGACTGGACTATATATATTAACGTACAAGACTCAGCTTAGTTATATCTCTTATTCCCTCACTACAGTTTAATTCCATGTCCTGTGATACATTAGTGTGTTAACAGCTTCCCCCATGGCTGATATGCCCATATAAGTACTAGTGTTATTTCTGGCTATGACACCGTTTGAGAGTCTAAAATAATAAGACAACCATATGCTCCAGTTGTAGGAGTAGCTTATGCATAGACTGTTCTCATTTGCAATGCTGTCACGGCAGTGAGTATCTAATCAAGAACATTTTAAGCTGAAGGTCCTGGATATTTAAAATATTTGTTGGAACTTTAAATAATGTAGACTGACCTTTTTCCTCAAGCAAAACCTCCTGCTGCTTCATTGTAGACAGACTGTCCAGCTTCAGTAAGAGTTTAATTTAATAAGCCTTAAATAGTTGTTAATGACGTAAATCGAGTTAGTGTGCATACCATTCAATCAGGACCAAAAGATGAGATGACTAGTGAAAAATGCTTTGATTTTCCTTTTTTTTCCATATTCATTGCAAATCGAATCTTCTAAATCTTTGAATCCTTTGATTAAATTTCAGAATAATTAGTATTTTGTTCTCTTTGTTTCGCTTGAGCTGGCATGGACTCCATAAGTTTGAACTATTTTGATATTAGTCTGGGATAACAGCAGTCATTCTGATGTAGCCCAAACGTCTTGTGATGTTACTGAATAACTGGCACTCTGTCTCAGGTGTTCAGTGGTGTTCAGTAGGGTTTAGGTCAAGTGACTGTAGATGAGCGTTCATGTAGTCATGGGTGATCTTCGAGTAGTCAAAGCATTTAGCATTCGTTTCAAAGCAAATTTAAAGTTCTACCCAAAGCACTAATTGATCAAGAATGGAAGAATGTTATGACAGTGGAAAGGAAATGTAATTGCATTTCAAAGGAATGTTACAGTAGCTGTTTAAGTTATATATATATATATATATGTGTGTGTGTGTGTGTGTGTGTGTGCGCGTGTGTTTTTTTTCTGCCATCTTAATAGTCATTTGTGATTTTTAATTTGTGCATGTTTGTGGAATATGCTGCTACTTATTTGGAAATTTCATGACAGACCCATATTCAGTCCTACTTCATTCCCTTTTTTTTTATCCGCCGCTCCGATGTTCTTCTCACCCTTCCTGCAATTGACGTCATTGTTTTTAATTGTTTTCATTTCCTCTCCATTTCCTCTGCAGAGATTGTTTGAGAAGCAGACTAGTTTTGATCGACAGCTTGACTCGCTAACTGATATGTTATCAGAAATGGAATCCAGAAGACCTTTTACCCCAAAGGTAGAAGCAAATGCATATTAAACCTGATCTTTAAATATTAATCTTACTGGTAGTTCTTATCCCATTCATTTTGCTCAATAAAACATTATCAATATGCTAGCTGATTTATGTGTTTTCTCCAGGGGCCCAACCAGCAATCATCAGTGCCTTGCCCAAAGCCAGCTGGTCCTCCACCTACTGCCCCCAAACCCTCCCTATCCTTCCTGCCCCCACCAGAGCTACAGGATCGGCCTCCGCCTGCTCCGTGGGCAGAGGAGCTGCGTGCACGTACTACCCTGAGGCACGGAGGCACAGTCCCAGCATCTGCAACACCACCAAGTAAACCACCTGCTGCTGCTCCGAAAGCCACATTCACTCCCACTCAGCCTGCTATAAATGTTAGTCCCAAACCAGTGAACAACGTGAGTTCTGTGGGTGCACGCGGATTTAACCATGCCCCCAAATCCACATCCAGTGCAGTCTTCCCTCCACCTCCTGCTGCACCTCCCGCACCTCCTCCACCTCCAGTGTCTGTCCCCACTCCTGCCCCAGCTAGCAGCAACTTTAAAGCTCCTCCACCTGCCCAGGCTGTTAGTAACTTTAAGGCTCCAGCTCCATCGAGTGGCCCTGTGTTTACCCCAACTGGCAACAACTTTAGGGCTCCACCTCCAGCGAGCATTCCTGCTCCTTCTCCGACCTTCAATCATTCCAAAACTCCATCTCCGGTCAGTCAGGAGAAAGCTGTTGCCCCACCCCCAGCTGCTCCACAGCCTAAACCAGCACCATCGGCAAATTCCTCATCACCATTTGGCAAACCCTCAGTGGGCCCACCTGCACCCACGGTGAGTGCGGGTTTTTAGGTAAATGAGCTGTAGTTTTGGTGTAGAATCACAGGTATTTTGTGGTTCCTGATTTCTTAAAAGATGAAGGTCCTGAACTTGAACCCAAGTCTCTGGAAGTGTCAAAGCCATTTGGGAAAATCAAGTGATCTGTGCGACTTCGAACAAAGCCAGTACTTAAAAACTCCCAACCTTGATTGTTTTTCCCTATGCAACAGTGTTGAGAGAATACAGAGAATGGTAGGATCGAAGAAAAACATTGGTGAAAGGGGATCTTGTGGACCTAAACAACTCATCGTCTAAAGGGGTTGGAGGGGGATCTTAAGAATTGTTCTGATGAACATTTGGTGCACAATCAAGCAAACCTTGGCTGATTGCAATGCTGGTGCTCCACAGAACTTATTCCTTAGCACAGATGGGCTGTAACAGCAGATGACCTATTCAAGTGGCATTGTTGTCTAAGTAGGTAAAAAATAGCAAAAAGTGCAGAAAAGCTTGGTCATTTGAGGTTTAACAATGTTCCAGAGTCACTTCAGTTTTCATGGCCCCATTACCCCATGATGACAAATGCTGTATAATAATGATTTGCGCCCTCTGGTGTTTAAAAATTTGGAACGATGTTATTAGAAAATACACATGATTACATAGTTGCATTGACTTGATGGGCTTCCTGACATGCACAGTGATGCATCTTGTCACAGTGCATCATTACGCCACTAATGTTCAGACAAATCTATGCTGATGAGAGCGTCAGAATTTGGTGTAAGCAGCATGAATAGATAAACCCTTCCTGTCGGGTGTCAACACTTCATGCTGGCGGAGGTACGGCAGTGGTGTAGGGAATGTATTCTTGGCACACCCTGACATCCTGTGGATGGGCGTTTGGACAATATGGCGTTTGTAAAAGTGACCAACAGAGTTTATATCTTAATGGCAAAAGAACACATTCAGCACCACAATGCACCATGCTGCAAGGGTTGTTTGATCATGGCCTTGCTTCCATGGCCTTCAAATTCCCCAGATCTTAATCATGTGGAACATCTCTGGGATGAGGTCGAACGGGCTGTTTGGAGCATGTCAGTACCTCCATCAACTTTGTGCCAACTGTGTGATGCTATCCTGTCAGCATGAGTAAATATTCCCGAAGAATGATTTCAACACCTAGTGGAATCCATGCCACGAACATGCTGTGGTTCTGAAGGCCAAAGGAGGTCTTTAATACTATACTGCTCACAAAAATTTCATTTTGATATATTCCCTAATCTGTATATCAACTAATGGCTTATAAGTGTGTATGCATTGATGGCTAATTCCAGCAGGATAACGCACCATGCCATAAAACTCCAGTCATCTCATGATAATGAGTTCGCTGTACTCCACAGTCACCAGATCCAGTCAGAGCCCCTATGGGATGTGGTGGAACGGGAGATTCACAACATGGATGTACAGGCGACAAATCTGCAGCAACTGCATGATTTTATGGTGTCAATGTTGGACCAATAATCACTGAGCAATGTTTTAAGCACCACATCAGACAGCTGATGCCGTTTTGGCTAAACTATTGATTTAATAATAACAGATATAATGAGGATGACTGAAAACCTTTATAAGTAATGTGTATGTGATTAATTGTTCTCTTTTCTATACCTGCTTAATAAATTTCAGGATTTTGGAAGAGCAGGTGCCTAACTAGTAACAGAGACACCAGTCCAACACTCGTATTGGGACACTTTGGAGACGTCAGTTGAAATGTGGGGGGGAAACCAAAGAATCTATGGCTGGATTTATTAAAGCTTTCTTAAGGAAAAATGAATGTAAAAGATTGTCCTTAAATGCAATTCTCTGGAAAAAATTCAAGTTCTGAAATATTATCGTAGGAAATTCATATTTTTTTAGTCTGTTGCATTTTTAACAATATACGGCCGGAGCACATTTGGTAGCTTAAACAGAAATAGCTTTTGCATATACTTTCTCCATGTAAACAACTTTTATATTAGATTTTTTGCAACCAGTAGCTTTAGCCTCACAGAACAGCTGTACATCATAAATAAATCATCAACAGACATCATAAAACAGTGTATAATGCCAGGGTTTTCAAGAATGCCATTTGTTCTTAGAAGTGTCTTATCTTATCTCTTATCTTCATTGCTCGTTAAGATAAGATAAATCTTAAGATGTTATTTGAAGAATGAAAGTTTATAACTTATTTTCCATAAGAAAACAATTTAAGATGATTTTCTTTCCTAAGACACTTTCATGAATAGAGTCCCTGGTGGAAAATCCAAACAAACACAGGAAGAACATGCACACGTCACATAGGCAGTGGTAGGTCTTCGATTCAAAGATGTCTGGAACTGAGAAGTTGCCTGATAACTGTGTTAAGAATTTGTTTTATAAAGCATACATGTCCAAATCGGGCTTTTCTGTCCCTTATCCTGTTTAGGCCACAAGCCCTGGAGCTGGTGTGCCACCTGGTGGTATTCCTCTGTCAATGAGGGAAGTGGAGGAGCTGGAAAGAATGACCCAGGATTTCATCAAAAACATGGACAATCATCCTCCAGTTATTACATCTGCGCTTACAGGTCTTACTCGACTGCATTCTTGCATTTTATTATCTTTTTTCTTTTGGAAAATACCCCGGTGGTGTGTGCTCATTTAGACACAATACCAAAAATATATTATAATTTTTATATAACCATTATGCCGACTGTACTGTAGTTATTTATAAGGAATGTGTTGAAACCCTGGATGCATTGAAACTCAAAGCATTAATTGGAACATTAATTTAATTTTAAAATGCCAGTCAAATATGTAGGATTTACAACAAACCTAGGGTAACAGTGGAAAGGATGAACTCCTTAAATATTATAGGGAAGAAACTTTGGGAGGATCATGACTCAAAAAGGAACTTAATGAAAATGAAATGAATAATGAGAATGGCATGGTTGGTTTGAGCTGATAGTTGTATCAAGTGTTTATTTTAGTTACTGTTGCCTTTCTAAGGTATGCAAAAGAGCATCTATGAATACATAACACATTGAACCTTGAAGCAGATGGGCTACAGCAGCTGAAGACCACTCCAGGTGCCTTTCCCTTCAGCTAGGAATAAACAGCTATGGCAACAATTTGCACAATCCCCTCTTGTATCAACAGTTCATGCTTGTGGTGGTGTAATGGTGTTGGAGATATTTTCATATTTTGGGCCCCTTAATACCAACTGAGCAATGTTTCAACACCACAGATTACCTGAGTATTGTTGCTGCCCATGTCATGTCCACATCTTTTTATGAGCACTGAGAGACTGAGACAGTATTTCTATTTATATTAATTATACAGTATAGACTGATAAAGAACTGTGTGCACATTTGTGGTAATGAATCTTTATTCCCTCTGTCTGCCCTGCGTGCTTAGAGGTGTGTGGGAAGTGTGGAGAGGCTCTGTCCAGGTCTCAGCCTGCAGTCCGAGCAATGGACAAACTCTTCCACTCGCACCGTTTCTGCTGCATGACCTGCCACCGCCCCCTACAGGGCTTGCAGTTCTATGATCGTGACGGCACACCGGAGTGTGAGGAGTGCTACGTGGTGAGTGAGCCCTCACATACACGCACATTTGCACCTTGTTTCCACACTCATTGTCCATATTATCAGTTCCACTAACCATATGGATGCACTTTGTAGAGCTGTTTGTCTATATACTTTTTGTCCCTTTCTGATACGCTCTAATGGTCAGAGCCCCGACAGGACCACCTCCCCAGCAGTGACACTGAGGCGTTTTAAAACTCCAGCAGTACTGCTGTTTCCAACATTCTGTAGCAAGCACAAAACACGCTAACACAACAAAACCACCACTTAAGTTTCATT
The DNA here is from genome assembly GCA_034779995.1 of Parotocinclus haroldoi. Lineage (NCBI taxonomy): Eukaryota > Metazoa > Chordata > Actinopteri > Siluriformes > Loricariidae > Parotocinclus > Parotocinclus haroldoi. Next base: position 17,505 of record JAUZST010006885.1, read on the forward strand.
GCTAAATGGATAGTTTAAATTTATAGTTTTATTGATAAATTTATCGAACCACTAGAGCCCAGTCAAGATCAAGACCTGGACACATCGAGCCTAAACCAAGACCAAGATATGAAGTGGCCGAGATGGCATTCATTTTTATTAATTATACCGTATCTAATTAATTAATCAAACTACAATTAATTTATTAAATGATATTGGATTTAATCGTAGATTTTAAATCAAAAAATATTTTTAAATATAGATTTCATAAAATACAACTTCATACTTTTTAAAATCAAAATTTATTATGAATTATTACTATTGTATTATAATCTTAATCAAACTAAGGCAGCGTAACAGTGAGGTTTCCCATCTTCTGTTAAACGTAATCAGGTCTTTTTAACGTCAGGTGGATCAAAATAAATCCTGTTTAGCGACTGGACACCGAATAAAAAGAGCAGTAACTTGTTTTCCTGTTTAGCCAATCTGAGAACGGATTTTATTTTGGCATGTAGAGAAAGGACTGATTTATATTGTTTAAATGGATTGTTGATATTCAAAAACAATTTGTTAAATTATAAAGTTAACTTTATAATTTGTTACTTTTGGCAGATGCATTAGACTCGCAACAGTTTCCGAGTCCACCTTAACCTAAGACGACTCTGAGCACAAATGAGTTTGAGACCGAGATGAGACCGGGACTGCTCCTTTAGTCACTGCAGTGCTGAGAATTATCCAATACCCAAACAGTAGCTGATCTGTAGTGGTCCTGTGGGGCTACCGACCATTAGAGAACAGAATAAGGGGGACTAACAACGTATGTAGAGAGACCGATTTATTACAGTCTGTCATTTTAGAACTACGAAGTGCATCTCTATGGTAAATAGAACTAAGGGATGACATGTAGAAATAAGGAGGTGTAACCAAATAAAGTGATTGCTGGGTGTGTGCTTTTATTGAAACAAAGAACAATATATTTAGAAGCTTTGGAATATGTACAGAAATGAACGATCATGTTTAACTCACCAGTTATACAATGTGGATGCTTTCATAATGGCAATTTTGTCTCGTATTGTTTTGTTAAAGCACATGGTTTTCCATAACCATAGCTGATCTTTAAATTCTGGAGGAGAGCATGTTGTTTTGTAGTTGCCCAACTTCCCTGGATTTAGCTCCACACATGGATTATGGTTGGCACACTTTGTTACTGTTATTGTTAAAAGCAGGGACTTTGAGCATTTGTGGACACCCACCCTTTGCTGTCTTGTCTGAACTTGCAGTGCCAACGCTCAACTTCACTCCAAGTCTCTTGTTTATAAAATGGATGCAAAACAATCCTACCAAGCACAAGAAGTGCTTGCCTTTCACATCATACTGATTTACTTTTTATCGAAATCATATAAAGTAAGGTGATAAAGTCATAGACCACCCCGTGCTGCTACAAGAGAAGAAAATCTTACAAGAAAATACAAGAAAGAAATTTTTAAAACTGTAGAAAGTATAGTTTAAACATAGTATTTTTACGATGAAAAACAGCTGGCCCACCTTATCTCTTATCTCTCTAGTGTTTAAATGACATTTCAAAATTATATTAAAATGTACATCTAGTTGTTGTTGTTGTTGTTGTTAAAAGGAGACTAGTCTCTGCGTGCTCAGCGCTTCTAAAGCTCTGATCCTAGAATTGTCCTTGGGCCACCACACCATTGTTTTGGGAATGTCTATGCAGTATTAGAAAACAGAACAAAACTCACAACAAACTGCTCCTATAGTAGAAAGTTTCCTATTTCATGTGACCTCCCCTTACGATTGAGCAATAGCAGCATTTGGATTCATAGGGATGCCAAGTTAACCCATATATAGTCTGCTTAATCAGAAATTGTCTTTTTTGGATGGGTATCAGTCAAGAAACCACTATTTTATTCTTGAATTGACCCCTGCATTAAGATTCAGTTTAACCAGATGTTAATGGAGTCCTAAATATGTTCCTTAGAGCTCCCACCCCCCAGTGGGATTGTGCCTTGTAGTTTAATAATGTGTTAGTAGTGGCAGATCCAAATTTTCTAAAATGTTCTTACTGTGTGCATTCAGAGTTCTCTGGCTATCTGTGCCCGCTGTGGGGAGAGGATCACGGACCGTGTGTTGAAAGCAGTTGGCCAATGTTTTCATGCTCACTGTTTTCGCTGCACTGCCTGTAGCTGCACACTGGAGGGTGCTCCATTCATCACTGATGATGAGAACCACCCCTACTGTGTCCCTGATTACCACCGGTGAGCTGCACAACTGCACTCGAAAATAATAAGAAATAATTACTATTACATGTATACATAAGTTACATACATGTTACGTAAGTATATAAACTGTGGATCTTTTTTTGGATCTTTGCCGCATCACAGCCGTTTCGCTCCTCTGTGTGTGAGCTGCAACGAGCCAATAGTTCCTGATCCGGGCAGTGAGGAAACACTTCGGGTCGTTGCCTTGGAGAAGAACTTTCATCTGAAGTGCTATCGATGCGAGGTACAATTAAACTACTGTGTTTTCTGTGTACTGTGATCAATGTCTGTTTGTTTTAACAGCAGAGGACTTGATCAAAAAAGGAAGGATTTATAATAAATTACAACAGGGAAGCAATAATCTGTCATATAACTCTATGCAATGCAGCTGTAAATAAAAAAGCTATTCACCTAAACAGCCAATCTACAATACAGGTCTACAAGCAGAGGCTGGAGCTTAAGAATGGAATCCGTAACGTCTGTGTCGCGGTTGCCAGATCTGTTTATTCAATCTGCAGATTTTAACATCTATAAATATACTTACATGTATTGGTAGTTGCAGGTTTTTGGGGCTTGTTTCTAAAGTGATGTTGCTTATTTGCACCATCTAATCCTGTCTTGCCATCCAATATTCCTGCAAGCTCCTGGGCTTGTTTTAATAGACCTGATTGAATTTTGAAAATGGTGGAGTGGCTATCACCATTGCCTCACAAGTCCTGGGTTTGATTCCAGGTGAGGAAACCTGGGTCCTTTCTCTATGAAATGTCCTCTGTGTGTCTGTATGGATTTATTCTTGTTACTTTCATCCCACAGTCCAAAGACATACTTTAGGTTAACTGATTACACTAATTTGGCCCAACATGAGACTAGTCTCAGTGTAACCTAGTGTAGCATTGCGTGTCTAAAACAGCCATTAGCCATTGATGCCAGTAGTGTTGGGATCTGGCAAGGCTTCTTTCAATGCATTTGCCTTCTGTCAAACAAAAGTATCAGTCATATCAATCATGTTTTCAGCTGTATCTCTGATGTGTTTATGTATATAATTATTGCGTGCAGGTTTCTTGCAAATATATGCTTTATGCTTACATCAGAGGAAAGTAAATAGGCTGTGTGACTATGGTCACAGTAAAGTGATCCATTGCAACCAAGATCCCAATTCACAGAACATTATATGGTCGGTAGACGGTGCATACCTCTATACCACATTAGCAGTAGAACAATTCTTTCATGGGTATGAATGCTCTCCAGGGGTGTGGATTTGTGGTGTGAATGTGCTCCCACCTCTGCTAATCTGCAAGTGTTTTGTCCTTAAACCGAGTCCTTAACCCACAATTGTAAGATTGTACCAGTTATAAGTGGATCTGGATAAGGACGTGTGCTAAATGACTAATGAAATGACGATAATTTAATGCTGAATAAATCATTTTGGTTATAAGCAGTCCACATAAGTTGGCTTACACCTACATTCTCTTTTGACTTCCAGGACTGTGCCCGTCCTCTCTCTATAGAGGCGGACGCTGATGGCTGTTACCCCTTGGATGGTCGGATCCTGTGCATGAAGTGCCACACAAAGCGTGCCAAGCAGGCCATGAAGTGATTGGTTGAGACTTGTCTTGCCTGTACCGAAAACCAAACCCAAGATCAAAGATTCTTCTTTGAGTATATATTTGAGGCATTGTTTGTGAGTTTTGTAGCTTTTCATTCCCTTTTCCCGCCATAACTGTCTGTATTTGTACGACCCTGCTTAGGTTTATCAGCAGGACCAGGGCTTTAAAGCTATACCTATAGCAGATGTTGCTTTTTTATGCATGGCCTTTAGAAAAGTCCTTAGCCTTTTACAAAACTTAAGCCTTTCACCAAGTCTGTCTTGCATTTGTGAAGGGCTTCAAAAGCTCAAGCATAGTGTGTCTGTGTGGGACTGGCTAAATCAGTGTTGGTTTAGTGTTCACCTCGGTATGTTCATCTCGCAGTATACGATGCACCAGCAAAGCACCAAATCCCATAAAGCTTACTAAAGCCTCCTGAACAAGGGTTAATCTTGCCTATGTGTAATGGTGTAAACAAAATAATAGCTAAATTATTGGAATTTGCCTCGCAGACAGTTGCAATTAGTCAATCTGCTTTTCCAGATACCCTACAACTGCATAGGACTAGTAGAGAAATTCAGTGGTTTATATAAACGGGTTAGGGGGTAAGCAAAGCTTCGCTCGTCTTGCATGTTGCATGTTTGACGATTAAACGATTTAAAAAAGCACATAAATTAGTCAAAATGGCTGAAAACTTGCTAATGTTTATCAACTGTCTCAATATTTGCAGATGCTTCACAGACTGGTGGTTTACCTTCCATTGTATAATTGATCATTTGGTCAGTGGAACTGGTCAGATGTCTGTAGACGAGTTGAACAATATTTTACACATTCAGTATAATTATTCATCATATCATTATTTGGGTGTTTATTGGGAACAGCTGTATTTGGGAATCTTTCTTGCACAAGGGCTTTTGAAAGTATTAGGCAAAGAACAAACCTGCAAAGCTTTCTCATGTAGGGGAATGGCCATTTTTGGTATAATTCACAAAATCACACAAATTGGCTCTGTTGGAAATGAAACACTGTTTCCTCAAAAATAATACAGTATCATTAGCAACAAAAAATGCACTCTGAAATGAAGGAAGTAATTAATTCCAGGATCTTAAACAAAACAAAACAAATCTAAAAGTTCTGTCATTTTTTTTCCACAATACTAGTTTACTTAGAATTTTAAAAACTGCTACCGATGTCACCTTTCTGGAAATCGAATAACAAGTTTGAATGTAACATTCCCTGAAGAGACATTTTCTACTCGCTGTATGCATGTGTTTAATTGTTCTTATGTTCCACACAGTATTGCTCACTCTTTCTTTCTCCCTGGTGAACTGAACGTCTGGACAGACTCTAATTATACAATCATGGAACCGTTTTGTATATTTTAGTCTAATTCAGGGGGCCATGGGTCTAGTTGGCAATCTTCTTAGCCATTAAATCCTTGCCTTTAATTCCAAATTTTGGTAAAAATATTAAAGTGTAGACCCCATCCATGACCAAATTCAGTGTTGTGTTGTATTAATGTGTTTTAATGGCCACATGCGTACAGCAGGATCTATGATGTCAGTATCGTGCAGATACTGCTGTAAACAGTGACATTCGTTATGATGAGGATTAATTCATTTACTACGTATATACACAATGCTTTCTTTTGCTTCCTGAGCAATTTAATTACTTTCCAGTATGTGAATGTGTGTATGTTTACGGTCTGAGCTGTGTCGAGAGTGTTTTTTGCAGCCAAGCTCTCATTTGTACTGTATTATAAAATAAAATTGTCATTCCGCTCAACTTTTTCATTGAATGATACGAGTTATTTATTGATGTTCAGTTTAAAGAATGTTAGACTTGTATTAATCTTAACTGTTTTGTATTACCCCTACTTGACTGACAGTACATGGACAAAGGTTGGAAATTAAAACAAACCAAAAAAAAAAATTCCAGCCAAAAAAAAAACAAAGTTTGGCACAACTTTTAGAGAAAACAAAAATGTAAAATCTAATGTCTGCAAAGTTGATCTGTTTGAAAATAGGCGGCCCCTCCGACATGACAAAACATAAAGCATCAGCATGATAATGAGCATCAGCAGTGTCCCATCTGCAGTCTCCAAAATGCAGAAATATTGCACTCAACAGGAACAAAACATAACGTGGCCTTATCATGGCATTCTGTACTAACACAATGATTAAGGATCAACAAATGTCTCTCAGTTACTACTGGCCATAAGTCTCTCATAATCTCTACTGCTGAAATAACAAACTATGCTTTTACATCAAGCTTTTTCCCTTCTTTTTAAAATCTATCTATATGTATATGTATATCTATTATAAGTAAAATGCTTAATGCTTAAAATGGTTACTGTTCTTTTGGTCCATGTTAATCATTTAGTAGAGATTACTTAAGACCAGAAGTAATTGAGAGAGGTTTGGTATTTTTAGGTCATTGTTTTTTTGCTTTAATCACGTTAAGATTTTTACTTATGATAAGAAAAAGGCTTACTGTAAAAATTCTTGCTTTCCAATTGGAGCACAGGTTTATTTGTAGGTCTTTTCTTTGAAGCTGTTTTAGTAAATTCTTCCGTGTTAGCCTGCTCAATAGACAATGCTAGCATTTTCAGTACAGTCACCCTGTGATACTCCTTTCTTGTTAGCAATGAAAAAGCTAACATATTTATGAATCCCACAACTGAAATGTTAAAAACTAAGATATTCTTTATACCAAAACCTTTTTTCACCATTTTAGAATTGAAACTTGGAATCAACGAGCACTACGATCGATATGCAGAATCTGAATTGATCAAATGGAACCATACAATACAATACAATACAATACAACACAACACAATACTTAATCCAAACATGGACACCATATGTGCTTGTTAAACATCCCAATCTAAAAACATGGGTATTATTGTGCATTTGGTATTGCTTTTGGTGGCAGCAGCCTCCAATGTCTTTGGAAAATTTGCCACTGCATTTTGGGATATTTGCTATCATTTAGAAACATGAATCATTATAGATTCCTCACCAAATTATGCCCCTAACGGCTTATACTCTGTTTACAGAGATACTGTTAAACAAGCCTCAGTGTTGCCACCACTTTGTGATTGTCTCCATTGCCCTTTTGTGTTGTAGCAATAAGACTGTTGCAATCGGGCATTGGTGTTATGTTAAACACGTTCCAGCAGTCCTTAGTTTGGATTTTGCATGGCTGATTATTCTATATACAACCCCAAATCAGAAAAAACTGGCTAATTTTTTGTAACATATTTGACTAAATTTCATTACAGACAGTATGAACCCAATGTATTTCATGCATTTCTGGTCTACTTCCATTCTTGCGTTTCAGGGCTGCAACACATTCCAAAAAAGTTGGAACTGGAGCTATTTAGGACTAACAATGGGGTAAAAATAAATAATGATGTGATTTCAAACAGGTTATGTCTGCAAATAATGCTAATGTAATCATAATTTGGTAAAATGGCAGTATCCAGGAAAGGCTTTTTGATAAGAGAGTCCAGAGAGTCTTTTTGATAAGCAAAGGTGGGCAGTTTGTCAGCAAATGCATGGTAAAATTATTTGTCAGCAAATGCATGGTAAAATTGTTTAATTTTTAAAAACAATGTTTCTCAAAGAAAGATTGGACGGGATTTGCATACATCCTTCACTGCAGTGTTTAAGAGCGTTAAATGATTCAACGACTCTAGAGTTTTCCACGCATTTGTCGACAAGTCAAAGCAAAACGAAATATACAAATGCTTTACAGTCTTTCCTTGAATAACATAAAATCACCACTCATCACTATCACAAAAAAGTCACTATCATTATTTAGCTTGTTTTGTTTTATTTTATGTACCTCATTGTGTTGCAGACCTGAAATGCTAGAATCGGAAAAAGAGAACTGGTTTATTAACCGGAAAAAGAAAAGAGGAAATATTGGGTTTATGCTATCTGCAAAGAAATTAAGTCAAAGTAAATATAAGAAGCACTACATTTCTGTACTTTGCATTTTCCAGACCGGCCTGCCTTTTCTGATTTGAGGGTTGTACCTGTTAACAGTGGGAGCTGCTAAAATAACCAACTAAATAGAACTGGTGCTGACATGTCCAGTTTGTTACCTAATCCTGACTTGCATGGAAATTAGATGACATTTCTGGAAGATATTTTTGTGTCTCAGTCAGTGTGTTTGGTGTGCAGCATGCACTGCACGTGATCGTTCCCATAAAACGTGACGTATGGAGTTGAAGCACAGACGTCTTCCCTCATCCTATCAGCACACACCAGCCTCACCCTTCACTGATAGCACCGTGTGAAGACGTGTGTGTTTGGGCTTTTCAACAGCCACAACATTGGGCCATAATACAATGTATATGAATATGGTTACACTATAATTCACTGTGTTGTTCACTTGTTTTTTTAATTTGAAAGTGGATATGTTTTTACATGGATTCCATCTGAATAATGTTAAATGGCTTATATAGAATTATATAGACAAACAGGAGCTTTATGTTCAAAGGATAAAAATGAAGAGGGGGTCTTGGAAAAGGCCAACATACTCAGCTTTATCAGCGTGTGAAAGACGGTAGGTGGATCACTGACTTTTGACGACAGAAGTAGGGGCACAGATGTCAGCAGGACACACTGAGAAGAAATTCTGATGGCTTTGAGGACACATGGAGAAAGAAAATATGGATGAAACCCCTTCAGCTCAGCAGGTACAGCCAGGAATAAACATAAAATTCAGCCATAGAAATGCTGTTATGCTGTAATAGTTTAGTTCATATTACAGTGCTGTGCAAATACTTTGAAGGTAGTGGTTTTTATATCGTTTGGATAATTGTGTGATTGTTCATTATTGTGTCAGGACATCGTTTAGATTTGAAAGCTGTTGTAAGTTGTATTTTGTTTCATGAAAGAAAAAAACTTCTAGAACTATACTTGTTTTCCGATTCGTTTCTTTGTACAACTCCAAATCAAATCAAGCTGAGACAGTATGGAAAATACAAGTAAATGAAAATTGAAGTGTTTCTTACATTTTTGTTCCTTTTTTTTTGTTTACTATAAAATTTGTTTTATTGTTCAAATTCATTTAGTCTGTTTTTAAACATCCGTTCCTGCACTTTCCAGAAAGTCTGCGTTTATGATGGGATAACCAGAGGATCTCCAGTTTGTCAATGGCTGTGCGATCAAATAATTGAAAAGTTTAAAACAATATTTCTGAAAGACGGGTTGAAAGGGATTTGCATATTTCTGAAAAATCTTGGGTTCATAATATCAGATTTGTTTGGATTTTTCACAGTATACCAACTTGTTTTTTGGAATTTGCCATTACAATACTTGTTTTAGACTTGATATGTTTGCTTTTCTAGGAATCCTTTCAGCTTTCCCAAGAACAGACTCTACCTGAAGAATCCCAGTCATTGTTCAGGAACCCTTTCCAACTATTGATTATTTTGGGTCTCTCTGTTATTGCAATACTTAGTGGTCTGGGCTTCTACTTTCTACATCAGGCATCTCTGCTCAATCAAGGTAACAAAAAGTTATTATCAAACTAATAATTAATGTTTGTACTTCATATAACTTTGGTCCACAGTGCTAGTGTAATACACCACATGGTCAAAAAGTGAAGAACTTCACATGCCATTAAACATCATGAACAAATGTTAGACTGAGATCTGGTTCATAATATTTGAAGTTGATGTTGGAGATTTTACCAATCCAATAAAATTATTACCCAACAAATCTGCTGTTTCTTTATGGACAGATGCTTTGTACGCAGGGGCAATTGTTGTTATCTGTTGACAACAAACATTAAAAACTGGCCCAAGACAGTCCATCAAATTTTATAGTTAGCACTGCACACACGGTAATGTCTGAAAGCCAGATCCTAACTAAAAAAATCTTAAAATTTTATCTGCTTTTTTATTCCCTGCTTTCTTATTCTTAACATATTTTGTTAATATTCATGTACAGTCTGTTACTGTGCTCAAGCTCTGCAATTTTCATGTCATCCTTATCCGTGTAGCAACTTTATTGATGAGTTCTATTCTCTTCTCATTTTCTCTCATTTACGGAGGCTGGCGGTCGTATGGCCTACTGGGAGACCTTAACCTCCTTGGTGATGGCATCATGCTGATAGCCATCAACCATCTCAGGCTGTTTTGACCTGTTTTGACTTACTCTACTAAGCACTCTAATGATAAGTTAACTTATATAGCACCTTTCTCCAGGGATTATTTAAAACCAGTAAAACATAAGCAAATACAATTGACACTCAACATAAAAGACACACAGTTCAATGCAAGCAGACACATCAAACATTAGAAAAGGAGTAAATTAGAAAAGCTTTTAGGAGAGATTTGAATTCCAGGAAAGTAAAACCTCAATTTCAATGACGTTGAGACGTTTTGTAAAACAGAAATAAAAAGGAATATGATGATTCGGAAATCCTTTTCAGCCTATCCTATTCAATCATATTCAGTTGACTACACTACAAGGATACGATATTTAAAGTTCAAACGGAGAAACTTTATTGTTTCGTGCTAATATTTACTCATTATGAAATTTGACGCATTCAACACGTTCCAAAAGAGTTGGGACAGGTGAAAAAAAAGACAGGGAAAGTTGATGAATGCTCCAAAAAAATGGAACATTCTACAGGTGATGGTAATGATTGGGTATAAAGGGAGCATCCCCAAAAAGCTCAGTTTGTGAACAACTGCATGAGTAAATAGTCCAACCGTTTAGGAACATCCCATCATGCAAATGCAAGGAATTTGGGGATCTATAGTCCATAATATCATCAAAAGATTCAGAGAATCTGGAGAAATTTCTGCAAGTAAACGGCAAGGCCAGAAACCTACATTGGATGCCCGTGTCTTTCAAACCCTCAGGCCGCACTGCATTAAAAACTGACATCTGTAATGGATATTGCCACATGGGCTCAGGAACACGTGAACACCCATTGAAAATGTTCGGTGCATAATTAAGTGCAAAATACAACAACGGAGACAGTTGAGCAAGTGAAGTTGTACATCAAGCCAAAATGGGAATGAGTTCTACCTACAAAGCTTCAACAATTAGTATCCTGAGTTCCCAAACGCTTATTGAGTGTTGTTAAAAGGAAAGGCGATGTAACACAGTGGTAAACAAACCCCTATCCCAACTTCTTTTAAACGTGTTGCAGCCATCAAATTCAAAATGAGAGATTATTTGCCAAAAACAATAAAGTTTATCCATTTGAACATTAAATATCTTGTCTTTGTAGTGCAATCTACTGAACATGCGTTGAAAAGCAATTGCACATCATCATATACTGTTTTTATTTTTATTCTGTTTTACACAATGTCCCAACTTCATTGGAATTGGGGTTGTAGAAGCAGACTGAACGGATGAAGGAAGAGAGACTCAGAGGGTGGGAGCTGCCACAGCAAAGGATCTCACATCCGTGGAGGAAAGTCTAAACCTAGAGACAGAGAGAAAGTTAGAATCAGATGAACACAGTGACCAGGTAGGTGTGTAGTGATGCACTATATTGTGGAGATAGAGCAGAGCAAGATCATGGAAAGATTAAATGTCACTATTAGAATTTTGTACTGGATGCGTTTGTTAACCTGGGAGCCAGTATACTTGGGTTAGAACAGGATCAAATTTTTTGATTTGAGTAAGAATCCTACAGTTGGGATTCTGGATGTATTGTAGAATTCGAATGGAATTTGAAGGAAGACTAAAGCATGAACCAGAATCTCTGCAGCAGCGAGAGAAAGAAATGGGCACATCTGAACAATGTTGCAAAGATGAAAGAAAGCAGACTTAGAAATAGACCTAATGTGAGGAAGAAAGGAAAGAATAGAGTCAAAAAGAACACAGAGATTATGGACAGTAGGTGACATGTAAACAGAGTTCCCCATGATAGGTAAGGAGGAGGTAGAGTTAGAGAAGAGCCAACAAACAAAAACTGTCTTCTGAGAATTGAGCTTAAGAAAGCTGGCCTGTAGCCAGAAATTCAGATGAGAAATACACTGAGGCAGGCAAAAGGAAATGAAGAAGAGGGTTTAAAGCTGACATAGAGCTCAGTGTCATCAGCATGGCAGTGAAAGGAAAGGCCTTATTTACTTATGATAGAGCCCATAGGAAGAATGTAAATTGTAAATAAAAGTAAAAAATAAACAAAACGGAAAAAGATGGAAGAAAGCTGCTGTCACTGCTGCTGCAACTCTGCAAAAAATTTCACTGCTGTCATACGGTGGTTTGTAAACCTTTTAGATTTTTCTATAGTTATGCAGAAATAGGAAGGTCATAGTCGAAGATTTTGAGAGTGGCACAAATTTTTTTGTTTTCACAAACCTTTTCCAATATGTTTAGATTTTATAATGAAGTACAGTTATAAGTATCCATACATTTAATCTTACATTCAGTTTAAGAAAAGACTTAATATACTGCTTACAAAATGCTGGATATCAGCTTCTGGGCAAAATCTTGAATGATGGGAACCCTTTCCTACTTAATCAGTGCTTGGAGTTGATGGCAGTTTCTGGGTTTTTTTGTCCACCTTCTTTTTGAGGATTGACCACAGGTTCTCAATGGGATTGTGATCTGGGGAGTTTCCAGGCCATGGACCCAAAATTTCAATGTTTTGAAGCTAGAGATAGAGCTGCTTGGCTATCACGTTTACCTTGTGACATGGTGTCACAGTGTCAGTCTGTCTGTTTTTCTTGAAGAGAAGTGTCTTCTTTGTTGCCATTCTCCTTGACACTAAGCAATCCTGCAAAAGCCTTCATCTCACTGTGTTCAACAACATATTTTTTAATCCATTCCTAATTATTTAGGGTGCAAGATTTGTTATGATTTTTGCCAGTTTGGTCTCACAAACTCAAAGCTTAAAAATATTTCAACACAAACTTGATCCTAAAATATATTTACATATACTTCAGCCATGTAGTCATAAGTCAGTACAACAACATGAAACTTGTTTACATATATAGCGCCTTTCACAAACCAAAGGCACTTTAATACTCTTCACTCAATTTCCACTGCTTTCTTCCTCTAGGTGCTCTCCCTTGTCTGTCTGCAGCATGCTTAAATGTAGCAGAACGCTTTACTGCTGCCATGGATCCTTTTTCTCGGCCTTGTGACTACTTCCTGTTTAGCTGTGGAGCAGACACATCAGCAATGAGCAGAGGAAGACATCGAGGCAAGCTCATCCTACATGATGTCAGCAGAAGATATAAACTGGGGAGGGCAGTGACGAGCAGCGGTGGAGTGAGAATGGGCAGAGGGTTTTTCTCTGAAGAAAGAGAGGAACTGCCTCATAAATTACCAGACCAAAAGACAGCTCTGCTCCAGGCAATGAGAGACATCTTGGGTAGGAGAATGATTTTTTATGTCTCTATACACAGCAGAATTTTAAGGGTTTATGTGTTCGTATAGAATGTACACAGAGATGTCTGTTTATTAGATATTAGAAATTAGATATTATATCTTCTGTGACTGCCCATGTTATCAGATATTCTTACCATATAGATAGGGGTGGGTGGAGTAGCAAAAAATGGTACTCAAGTAAAAATACTTAATCATTTTAAGTACTTAAGTATCCATAATTATATTTAGTATCATAAGTAAAAGTATCTAAATAATTATTTGAGTAATGGTAATCACGTGCTTTGTAAAACAAAACAGTACTGCATTACTTGTTATATTCAATTGAATAAATGAAAGAAATGCATCCCATATTAAATACAAAAAAAAAAAAACATTCATAAAATCTAGGGTACTTAAATTCACCGGTCATTATTTTAAGTACGCCTGGTCTTTTGCCTTCAGAACTGCTCTGATTTTTCACGGCAGGTTCTACGAGGTGCTGGAGACACTCCCCTTTTGAGTCTTGTCAAAATTGACATGATAGGATCACACAGTTGCTGCAGATTTGTCAGCTGCACATCTATGATTCAAATCTCACATTCCACCACATCCCAAATATTTGGCAACTGTGGAGGCCGTTTGAGAACAGTGAACTTATTGTCATGTTCAAAAAACCAGTTTGAAATGTTGTAACAGAAATCGAGACTCATCAGGCCAGGCAGCATTTTTCCAATCTTTTGTTGTCCAATTTTGGTGAACTTTTCCAAATTACTGCCCTAGTTGACTGCTCTTTACTGACATGAGTGGCACACCGTGTCGAAATCTATCGCTGGACCTGTCAGCATTAAGGTTTAATGTGTTATGCCTTAAGAGATACTCTTCTACATGCAGTACCTTGGTCATAACGAGTGGTTACTTGAGTTAATGTTGCTTTTCTATCATCTCAAACTAGTCTGGCCACTGACGTTTGACCTCTGGCATTTCAGGCCTGTAACACATTCGCCAAAAGCTGGGATGGGGCAATTTAGCTATTAATGAAATAAAAAAACTACATTATTTTGTGATTTCAAATTTCATTCTGTCATTTTAAACAGGTGAATGTAATTATTATTTGGTACAAAAGCACAAAAGGCTGAGTCTATGAGTCTTCTCAGGATTAGAGCTAATCTGAGAAACCATTAATACTGAGAGGGTAAATCATAAAGCCATCATGGCAAGAGTGACTGCTGCATTTTGAATGTTAAATTGTTGTATGACAGTATAAAACAGTATACTTTCTATGATTTTTTCAGCTTATCAGAGACAAACTTTTTACTAACCTTAAGGGTGCTGAGACTGCAAAACAAACCTTTATCAAGTTTTTAAATTGTTACATTCACAAATGACATTTAAAAAAGTAAGGAATGCAAGACAAAGGAAGAATGGGAAAAATAACACCTGTAGTATCACCTGGGATCCTTTTTTGCCAAAATGTCTTTTTAATGTTATGAAAATGACTGACAACATTCCAAAATGGTAAACAAATTGTCCCAACTTTTTCCAGAATCTATTGCAGTCCTAAAATACAAGAATGGATATATAAGCAAATGAAATTAAGGTGACCAGACAATCCCAGACAATATCTCAGGTTCATACTAATCTGCAATGAAATAAAAGTCATACTGCATTTTTAGTTGCATTTTCCAAACCATCCCAACCTTTTCTGATGTGGGGTTTTAAGCCAAAAATTGCTATCACTGTTCAATTTCTCTGATATTTGTGTGATTAGAGTCTCCTGACAAGATGGTTTCAAGGAATGGCTTCAGTGTGAAGCAGAAAGCCCAGAGGTTTTATAACTCCTGCATGGACTCTAAAGGAGCAAATATAGACAGCGCAGAACGCTTTATGACCCTCATTCAGCAGGTAGATGCATAACATCAGCCAAAAAAGGTCAATATTATATGAAGAATGAAAATGTTTAGATTTTAAACAGTATGTGTGTTTATGTGCAGTTCGGTGGTTGGCCTGTATCTACAAACTGGACCAAGCCTAATTTTAACTCCACTCTGGCTCAACTCATGGCACAGTATAACACCTTCCCATTCTTTAATGTGTATGTGGGCCCTGACCACAATGGAAGACAGCACTACATACAGGTACTTCATGGTTACAGTAGTTGACATAACAAAGGTGTTGACTGATTTTAGTTCTGTACGTTTGTACAAAATAAATACTAAAAATTGTGGCACACTGTTAAGCTCATTGCTCCAGAGACCCTCGTTTGAGTCCCGACCTGGCTGCTGTGTGTGGAGTTTGTTCTCTGTGTGTGTGGGTTTTGCCTCGGTACTCTGAGTACCTCAAACACTCCAAAAATGTGTATTAGACCAGTTGGTCTCTTTAAAGTTGTTCAGTGTGAATGTGTGCCTTTGTGTGTACGCGTCCTCTCATGGATGGAGCTGTGTCTATGGTTGGTTCCTGTCATGTTCTCTGTTCTACCAGAACTAATAAATGATAAAGATGTTCAGATTGCTGCGAAATGTGGCATGTAGATCTGTGTATGATTACATGTGGGACTAATTGTACACTGGGTCTTTGTACAAGAGAGCATAAAAGTGATTCCCCTGCTTCCCTATAAGAAAGCTCTAATTTTGGGTAATGTACCTCTTGATAAGGAATTGTTGACCGCCAGTCATGTTTCTACGATACCTTGAAGACATTTTTGTCCATTAGACTGAGCACGACCAGCTCCCACAGTTTAATTGTCCACCATCCAGACACAGGTGGTACCTTTCACTACACACCCCTGTCTCTGGTACTCTGACAAGTTCTAGGCACATAGCAGAAACAAGTATGTTGTCACAGCGACCATTATGTGTCCTGCCATTGACAGTTGCCACCATCACCTTTGTTTGCAGTGGTGTCATGAACTCAGAATCTGGACTGCTATGGACTGAAAACGTATCGTCATTAGGGATGAATCCAGGTCCCTTTTTGGGATCTAATGATGGTTAGGTTCGCTGATGGAGTCCTCATGCTAAGCAGTTTCATTGTGACTTGTGACTGTGTGTGGAGTGGCATCGCTCTATTTGGGAATCTGGGAAGCCACTGCAAACAACAATTGGTAAAAATAAGTAGTGATACAAGTTACAAGGGACACTAACTAAGTCAGCAATATGTGCAGGACATCCTGTTGGAGGACATGTTGTCTCTCATGGCAGGGCTTCCAACTAGACTTTTTCAGCACTTATCCTTTCACTTTAATATTGTGATCACGTACATATATCATCATTACTTTAACACATACATAGTTTCCTTTTATATCAACAACTCTTTCTTGGAGTTGTGCTTTTTTTTGTTAATAAGTGTATATTAAGCGGGTATGAGAATGAACAAACCCCAGGCATATTTAATATGTATAGTCTGACCCTATACCTAGTTCAAACATTAATGTGATATTTTTCCAGATTGATCAACCAGACTTTCTGATTCCTGTTGACTGGAACAGCGATTTACAGCGATCCATACTAAATAAACAGGTACTGCTGCTAATCATTTAAGGAGCTAAGAAATTGATAACTAGCGACAGTCAGCAATGTATGGTAGCTGGTTACTGATAATATCTCTTAATTTTTTGTCTTTGTCTCTCTTTATCTAATTCTTAGGCTCTGCGTCCATTTTATGCATTGTGTAGGGCGCTCTTGTCTTTGTTGAAAGTTTCGGTCAGTAGCACTACTAGGTACTGTGGCTTGTATGTGTCCCTGAGTTCAACTCTGGTAACAAACACCTCGCCACTCCACTACCGCCTCAGCCAAAAACAGCTGCACCATAGAATCTCCATACAAGAGCTGCAGGTGTGTGTTAATGCCGTGTTCCTTATGAGTGTGTTTGTATATGTGATTACTGACAGTTTTTCTTTTTCAACATCATCTTTAGGTGCTGGCCCCAGCTATTGACTGGCTCAGTTCACTCCAGGCTATCTTTCATCCTTTTCCTGTCGACCAGTCTGATTATGTTCTATTGCATAATCGTCCTTACATTGTCTATATGTCCCAGACAATTAGCGATTGGCTGCCAAAGCATGAGAAGCTGGGAGGGTAAACGTCATTAAATAACAGAGGTGTGGACTCGAGTCAAATGAGTTGGACTTGAATACCAACTGACTTGCAACTCGACAAAACTTTGGTACTATGGGGTCTGTGGTAGCCTAGAGGTTAAGGTAATGGACTATGGACTAGAAGGTTTGAGGTTTAGTTCCCATCTCTGGCAAGATGTCACTGTTGCTTTCTTGACACCCACAGTTGCTTGGATTGTAAGACTCCGTGATAAGGATGTCTGCTATATGACTAAATTGAAAGCTAAATAAAAGATGATGTTACCCTTAATGACTTGGACTTGGAATCAGACTTTAAGACTCAAGATCCTCCACAAACACATTTTATGTAGCGATTTATTTAAGTGTTAAAATAACATTAGATCACATAACTATGCCTTTTATGTTGCTTGCATGGTGCTGTATCACTGTATCGCACTAGTGAGCTGAACCGCTTAGCATTGTTCATATCCTGGACTAAATTGCGGGAAACATTTGGGGGTTCCAGTGTTTTTGCGAGTTTTTGTTTTTGTGAGCTACAAACATGCTGACAAAAAATCCTTCACTAAACAAACTAAACAATATGCTGAAATGAACAAAAAAAAAGAGGACTGCAACATGCAAAACGGAGGCGAAAATCATAGATGGAGATCCAACAACATTTAACTTTGTTCAGCATTTGAGACTATGCAAATAAGTCTAATTGATTAATAATCCCTTGATTAATAGCTGCTTTTGTCAAATATTGGTAAAATTCTGCTATGAATACTTACTTTGTCAGCTTGTTTAGTTTGGCTGATAGCACACTGAAACAACCCCATTTGGAATTTGGTTACTTGAATAGGATTTGAAATTTAGGATTTGACTTGAGACTTGGCTGCTTTGACTTGTCTCTGAATTTACTTGTTTTGTTTTGGTACTTGACTTAGGACTTGTTTGTCTTAACTCGAGATGTACTTTTTACTTAGTGACTTGTTCCCACCTCTTAAATATTGGATTTCATTTGTCTTGGCATGTGTTATATCTAACATTCTTCTGCATTTCTCTGAGAATCAGATCTGACAAATGAATGTGTATGTGTGCATTTGTTTCACAGTTATCCTGTCCACACTTACATGATTCTGACTCTTCTGCAAACGCTTATTCCTGCCCTGGACTCTAGGTTCATCCAGACAATTAAAAACTTCACTTTAGCCTTCAACAGTGAAAGGGAGGTATGGCATGTTTGGACCCCACACACAATTATTTGGAAAAGACAGCAGCTTATGCGAAGTTTCTTGTAATACCTGTCATTTCAGGATGAGCCTCACTGGAAACACTGCGTTCTGCAAACAGTCAAAGGCTTTGACACTTTACTCAGTCATCTCATCAAAGAACAGTATGCCCGTAAAGAGGTATGACTATTAACAATAAGTAATATAAAAATGTGAATACATTGCTGGTAAGGGTGTTTGGAAGATGAGTATATAGATGATGACAATCACAATCACTTTATTAGATTCACCTCCTTGTTTCTACACTGATTGAACATTTTACTAGTTCCACTTACCATATAGAGGGACTTAGTAGTTCTACATTTACAGACTGTAATCCATCTATTTCTCTACATACTTTGTTAGTCCCCTTTACTCTGTTCTATAACAGTCAGGACTCCCACAGGTCAGGTACTATTTGGGTGGGGGATCATTCACAGCACTTCAGTGACACTGTTAGTGTGTGTTGTGCTGGTGTGTGTGGATCAGAGAGAGCATTGCTGATGGCATTTTTGAACACCTTAGTGTCACTGCTGGACTGAATATAGTCCGCCTATTAAAAATATCTAGCCTTTAGCATTGTGTGAGCACTCATGAAAGATTAGAGGATGACTAACACAAACTGTGGAACAACAGATTAAATTACTGATTGGCTCTGACTTCACATCTACAAGGTAGAACAATATGGTAGATGTGTCTAACAGAATGTGCAGTGAGTGAACACAGCGTTTACTCCAGCAGCACTGCTGTGTTTAATCCACTCGTACCAGCAAAACACAATAACACAGAACAACTCATTGTCATGTCATTTCTCTGACTGAGCCACCACCCAAATAGTATCTACAATTTGGGGGTCCTGATCGTTAGAGAACAAAGTATGTCAAGAAACCGATTTAGTACAATCTGCAATTATAGAACTACAAAGTGCACATATATGGTAAGTGGAACTAATAAAATGAACAATAGGTGTAGAATCAAGGAGGTATATGTAGTAAAGTGACCAGTGAGTGTATGGACAGATGGAGGGATGTCATGCTTGAATGGGTAGGTGGATGAATGGATGAGTAACAGGGAGGAATGAATGAACAAGTGGATGCATGGTGAGTGTGTGGACAAATGGATGAATGCAGGACAATCGAATGGATTGATATTTTGGTTGGTGAACTGAGAATGGATTATGTGATGATAGGGTGTATTGATGGGTGGATGGATTAATGGGATCAATGGATGGACACATGAATATATAAACGGATGATAGGGTACACTTGTGGGTGGATGAACTGGTGGTATGGATGGAAGGAATGAACAATACATGAGAGACTGGATGAGTGGAAGTGTAAAGCAAAGGCCAATTTTTTTAATTAAGCAGAGGTAGCAACCTATGCAGTATGTTGATACACTGCTCACAAAAATTAGGAGATATTTCAAAATGAGTATGAAGAGGATCCCACAAGAACTGTTGGACAATCTGATCCTGTTCATGTTCCATCACTGTCAGTGTTTTGGCAGACTTGGGTGATCATACACCCTACTGACCAGTCAATGTGTGGCACTCTCATCCAGTTTGATATACTTCTGTTCACTCCAATCAATATATCACTTACTACCTAGTCATGATAATGGAGTTTGCATCTCTTTTGCGTAATCAAATAACTATCTTTGATTTTTCATTTGCTTTTCTGATGAGCTTTTATTTATATTCGCTTATATATTTATTTTGAAATATCCCCCAATTTTTGTGAGCAGTATAAATTGACATTTGAAATAAGCACAGCTCACAATGACTCACCATTATAATTCCTCCCGACTTACCAGGCAGAAGAGCTAGTATATGATATTTACTCTTCCTTCAAGATCAAAGTGTCCAGTCTAAACTGGAAAGATATGAAGACACAGGATATTGTTTTAAATAAGGTAAAAGGTAAAAAAAGGTACTCAAACAGCATAAACTCTTCTAAACTGTCCGTATGATCTAGCTGCAGATATAGTAAGTGCACCTTTTCTTTCAGGTTAATTCTCTTACTGCAAGACTCTCCACAGACATCGAGTGTATCAATCAGCTGAACATTAACCAGCACTATGCAGAGGTGTGTATACAAAATTACAATGGAAATAACTACGCTTATGATTTGATTTCTCCTTCAATAAGTCATGAGTAAGATGAACTGCGCATTTGTTCTGTTCTAGGTCCTTATGAGTGAGAACGACTATTTCTTCAACTACCTTCAGATGCTTGAACTGCAGCAAAAGTGGAGACGCAGACTGTTCTCTCGTACTCCACAAACTGATATGTGAGTGCTTTTTCTTTCAGCGACTGTCAGTTATCTACAACTTCAAATCAGTAAAGTTTGGCATGATTTTATTCTGCTCAACTTTTTTTATTTGTTCATAAACATTAATTCCTGCATTTGAGGCCTGCAAGATGTTCAAAAAACCTCAATGGGGAAATGTGGGGCTAGGAGTGAGGTAAAAACTAAATAATAATGTGATTTCAAACAGATGATCTCAGTAGGTATCCAGTATACAAAAAAAACAAGTTTTTGTGGAACAAATGTATAAACTGTATAAAATTCTTATTGACAGAATTTGCATATTTCAGTCCATTCATTTTCTGATTTATTGTTAAAACATGTTTTCGTGAAGGCAGCATATGTTGCTCTAAATTGCTCGACAAAAAGTACTTTTTGCATGAACATCAACTGTTTGAAATCACATCATTTTTTTGCATTTTTTTGCATTGTGAGCCCTATATTACCACCATCCCAACCTGTTTTTTGGAATGTATTGCAGACCTGAAATACAGGAAAGGAAATTTATGAACAAATGTTTTGGATCAGACAAAACATGAAATATCCCAGGTTCATAATGCCTGCAATGAAATAAATTTAAAGTGCACGTAAGAAACACTGTGTTATTATTATTATTATTATTATTATTATTATTATTATAGAAAGTTAAAATTTCCCATACATTCCCAACCTTTTCTAATTTGGGGTATTCTGTATTTTAGTAACCATTTTATGCTAAATAAGTTTGTTGCAAATATTTTAAAAACAAATCTGCCATCACTTTAGGCTCTCCATGAGTCCATTTGTCTCTGGTGATGACATTCTCATTCCAGTTGGAATGTTTGTGTTACCCCTCTTCCATTCCTCCTATCCCAGGTATGAGCACATTGTTGTACCCTGAGAATTCACAAATTTAAGTGCGATTCTTATTTCTTAAACACCATAAATTCTCTCAAATTAAAGTAATAGTTTGTGATGTTACCAAAAACTATGGAATTCAGAAATGTGGCTTAATTGTGAAATTATCCAAATGTGAAATGAATGGAGCATGAAGTCTTAACTTTAGCCAGTATGAAAACACTTTTTTTCTAGAGCTGTCAACTATGGGATGCTGGGAACTTCGATAGCAAAAGACCTTCTCCACCTTCTACTGCCAAACAGTATGTAACCCTATTACAGTCATCTACAGTTAGTGGCTCCCTTATTAAAGACAGTTAAAGGGGTTATATATGTTTAAAAACGAGAAATCTAACTTTTACCTGAGGTTACCTTATTAGAAGAATATAGAGTATATTAGACCTTATGATATGTTTTACAAAGCTGCACATGTTTTGCCAGCACCTAAGTTGGGTTCAGATTAAGCACTGATTGGTTTTATCATTTTAAAATATTGTATTTTATTTTTTATTATACCACACTGTTAAGTATGGTAGTGTGTCTATAGAATATAACCTTCTCCATTTGAATTAGTCATTTTTTATATAGCCTGAAAACAAAACCCATTAAAATGATCCTTTTTACACACACACACACACACACACACACACACACACACACACACACACACACACACACACACACACACACAC